>LSSN01002779.1:0-37608 GCA_001970855.1 Smittium culicis | reverse complement strand
GTGGGATATAGTTCATAGAACTAGTCTTTGGGCAAGTATGTATTACAATCTTGCGTTCTTCTTCGGTTAACGGCGATCAGAAGAAGTCCTCTTCAAACGATGGAAGCGCTTCGGAAAGATCCAGATAAACCGTCAAGTCAGTAACAGGTATCTTTGTTGTAACGTAGGGAACCTTTTGTTCTTGGTTACGCCCATTTTCACGTTATAGTTGTTGCAACATCTCAGTCAGTACCCTGAGATGTTATTGACTTCCGGTAGTTTGGGCTTCTGGTATTTGGACCATCACTTAGTAATTTGAAGGGAAAAGTTTTATATATATTTAAGTATAAAATTTTTTAAAGTTAAAAATCTTTATGCTGGTAGAGTTCCTTTGCGAAAGAAAAGATGATAAGGATAAAACAATCGTGTACTTTAAATTATATGCCATAAAAAATTTTATTAGTTCATTTTATCACACTAAAATTTCTATAGGTTTGTAATTTTCGGTTTAATATTATCAAATAAGATGGTAACACTTAATATGTCTCCTCTCCTTGTATAATACAGTTTATCTGAAACAAAAACATAAAAATATGCCGACTCTAAAGTCTAATACTAAAGGTCATCAAGATGATCGAAAGATAATATCTGAAAATCACTTATAGCAATTCCAATATAAAATTAAGTGATATTTTTCTTGGAGCTTAAATCTATATCTAATCCTATTGTTTCTTAATGTGATCAGAAACGCTAATTATGGAAATAAGAATAGCAAGATAACAGCACTCGAAAAAAAAAAAAACAAAAACATAAATTGTAGTTTGGTTTTCTGAAAAATCAGCTGCGCTTCCTCAAGAGGAAAGGTCCTATAAATTATGCCGTCGGCTTTAAAATTTGAACAGAGCGACTTTTACGACGTCGATCCAGGTAAAATGGAATATAGCTAAACTTTTTATACTGGCAAATCTCGAAAGAGATAACCGCACTGTTTTCATACATTCAATTAAATAACTATGATAGACAAATTTATGTCGTGGAGAAGCTGAAATTAAGCTCTAAAAATAAAAAATTATACGTCATTAAGAAGTTTACCGAGAGCTAATTAGAGATATCAAGATCCCATTATTTGTTGTGTTTTTATGAAAACGTTGGAAGGAAAATCGATTAGGTTTTTAATTAGATCAACAATTGATATGGCTATAATACTAGAATTTTTTTTAGTAATAGGAATCAATAATAGAGGTCACTAGCTATAAAATGTGATTTTTGTTGTCAGTGATAGTATTACTTATATTCGGAACTATACACAGAATTTATGGCTCTGGAAGCTGTACTAAGTAATAAGAGCTAAACTAAGCGTATGTGCTCGCAGAAGATAAAAAGAGTCGGACTCCTATATGAAAAGCCCTGCGAGATCAGCTCCCAAATAGTCCCAATACAGCTCCCTTTAATTTTTCTAAAAAGTCTAAAAAGTGAAGATTGCTTTCAAAAAATTTCTAACGCATCATGAAATCATTAGTTAGTACAGTATAGATATACTGAAATGTTTTCTAAAAGATAGATAAAAAGTCTCTTTTTGTTGACAGTATTACGAGATACATATATTTGATTAATGACTAAATCAGTAGAGACCACGTAACTATTATTTCAAGCCCAAATCATTTGGAACCATCCTATACCTCTATAGCTTGTAATATCAACTGTTGATATAGTTTATAGGCATTCTATTCAAGCTAATTTCATCTTTGATTAATATTCACGCCTCGCGAGATATTCATTGTGTGTCTTGAGGAAGACTTTTATAAAATTTGGAGCTATTTGATATGTCTCCTATCAAGAGTTTAATGCTAGAGTTAATATTTTCTCTAAAGAGGTCGATTAATTCTAACAAAAAGGAGGTATATTGTGGAGAATTTGAAAATAATTAATAAATATATTATTTATTTGATTATTTTTTTTTAAGTAAAGAATCTAAATTAAATTAAAAGAGTAAAAAATCAAGTGGAGTTGGCTAGTAGCTTGTCTTTGATGAAGAATTCAGCGGCCTTGTAAGAGCTTCGGACAAGGGGGCCAGAGGCTACGTATTTGAAACCTAGTTCAGTGGCTTTGGATTTCCAGTAATCAAACTTTGTGGGGTGGATGTATTCAACTACCTTCATATGTCTTTTAGTGGGGCGCATGTATTGGCCAAAGGTAACAATGTCGACATTGATATCGGCCAAATCCTTGAGGGTTGATAGTATTTGGGAGTCAGTTTCACCGATACCGAGCATTAAACTAGTTTTAGTGATTATTTTAGGGTTGAACTTTTTAGCGTGGCTTAAAACGTCTAAGGATTGTTGGTAGTTGGCACGGTAATCACGAGCTACGTGTTGAAGTTCTTTGACGGTTTCCAAGTTGTGAGCAAAAACGTCAGGGCCAATCCCTGAGTTAGAGCCTAAAACGATATCGACTAAATCGTGCTTTCCTTGGAAATCTGGGCTAAGCACTTCGACAAGAAGTTTAGGAGATTTTTGTTTGACGGTGGTAATTACATTTGAGACATGGTTTGCGCCAAAATCAAGCTTTAAGTCATCACGATCGACAGAGGTGATGACAACGTAATCAAGGCCCCAGGAGGCCAAAGCTTGGGCAACATGTTCGGGTTCATTTGGGTCAAGAGGGGCAGGGGATCTGGAAGTTTTAACAGAGCAGAAACGGCAACCGCGAGTGCAAGTGTCGCCCATGATCATTATTGTGGCAGTTGCAGTATTAGACTCGTTACCACCCCAACATTCGTTTAAATTTGGACATTTAGCTTCCTCGCATACCTTTTAATAAAGTAAGAAAGAAAATGGGAGTTATGAATATTTTAAATAAAATGGTAGTAGAAAGTGTAGGGGGAAGGTAATTAGTATTAGCGATATTATTACAGTGCTTAAGTTTAGCTTTCTTAAAGTTTTTTTAATTTGAGACATATTATTTCCACTGGGGATTTTTGTTTTTAACCAGCTAGGTAAGCGGCTTTTTCTACAATGCATAATAAAAGAGAATTGGAATGTGAGCAATTAAGAGAAGGGTATTTAAGAATAAGTGATATAGTAAAAGAACAATTAAGAGAAGGGTATTTAAGAATTAGAGATATATCAAAGGAGTGATAAAAAAAGGAAGGGTATAAAGCAAGATAAATGGAGATATGCGAATAGAAAAAGAGATAAAAGTAAGGTAAATGAAGGAGTTACCCATCGAGATTTACAGTAATTGGGGAGTTGCTTTCGGAATTAATGAAATGATCTAGAGATGGGCCAGAACGTAGCTTTTCAGAGAAGTTTGGTCGGGTGGAAGCGGAGGTATTTCTGAGAGAGTTTTGGGGAGGATAAGTTGTAGTTGCTGGCGAACTATATGAGCGAATGGCGCGAATGTGTAGTTTTAAAGGTAAGAAAGATCTGATTGACATGTTATAGCAGTGGTATTAGTTGTAAAAGAGGGAATTGTTAATATGTGAGGGGAGGGAACGGGGGTAAGGATAAGGGCACAGCTGAGGGTAGAGGTGAGTGAAGCGATAAAGCTGAAAGTAAAGTATTTAAGGATTCAATGGGGAGCGAAGTTAAATAGTTGAGCAATCAAACGCAGAAAAGCTTATAAAAAAATTTTAGGGCGTAAATACACAGAGTGAAAACTCAAGGTGGGAAAATATATAAAAATTTGGTGTATGATTTTGTAATATCATTATAATTGGATGATTATACCTCTAGCTTTATTTTAGGCCAATAGCTATTATTGGTTATTTGAAGATTCTGAGAGATCTGCCAATAGCTATCGAGGCTCTAAAATAAAACTGAACTGGAAATTGAGAGAATCAATCATTATTGGATAGGGACTAGTATAAGCGGTGGAAACTCGAGTATGAAGCAGCCAATAGTATTAGCATTACTGCCCGTTTAGGTGACAATGGTAATTATTTGAGGGTAATTTGATAGTACAGCAGAACAATTATGCACGAAATCATCATTTTCTCTGAAGCCGAAGCGAGTAATCTCTGGAGCCAAAGCGAGTATAACAGATATACAAAATTATTAAAAAAGAAAAATCGTCAAGTTAGTATTTGTTGCAAATAAAAGCCTACAAGCGAGAATAAAAATATATATAGTAGAGTAGAAACATCTTTTTCAGCTGAGATAGTGATACTAGGCATTCCGAGAGTGTACATGGCTAGAACCATCTATGGCTGGAGGGACCAGAGCTGTAACTTTCCATCCTGAATCCTTGGGCTGAGGGACCAGAGCTGTAACCCACTGGCGCATAATATACAGCTTATTTATGGTAAACTGTCAATCGAGATACTTGTACACCCAATAGGAGTCATGGATTGCTTCTGATCACAAGCAATTGCCAATAGCTAACTAATTCCCACAATCATGATCCTGAGCCCATTGATTATTTAATGAGATTTTAATCTCATAATTACGCCAATGGATTAGGGGGCTCTATCTACACTCAGCTGCCAATAAAAATAAGCCGAGATTGGCAGCGAAATATGGCTTCGATTGAAGGAAATGATCGAAGTTATGCTGTAAGTCAAAATTAGATGCTAATAAAGTCTGTGCATTTACTTCATAAAAAAATAAAAGTAAAAATTACTCCAGCTTTGGTATTTACAAGCGACTTTGGTTCTTCAAATATAATAAACATACCTAATCCCAAACCTATTCCTATCTAACCACACAAATTATCATGAAACAATTCCTTGTTCTTATTAAAGACTTTACTGACGATGATTGCATCAACCGTCGTCTTTCAGTCCGCGAAAAGCATATCAAAAACAACGCCATGTTGAAAAGCTCTGGTAAGGTCTTGGTTCTTGGTGGTGCATTAACCGACAAGGATTCTATTATGAGAGCCAGCTCTTTGCTATGCCAGGCTGACACCCCCGAACAGGTCCGCGAACAGCTCGAAAAGGATATCTACGTCGAAGCTAAAGTCTGGGACATGAGCACCTTCAAAATCTTCGAGTGCTAATATCATACTACAGCCTCCCCCCCCCTTCCTCACCAAAGCTCTTTAGCTCCTATTATTTTATTTCTCTTTTTAAACAAACTAACTCAATTTAATAAAGCCTCTATAATCCTATCCTATAATTCATTATAAACTTTAGCTATTTATCGACCCCCTTAAAACTCTCTATTCTAGCTGTCTATATTCTTTACTATTGTGAAATGACTAAATTCTTAAATATACCTATCTATTGAACCTACCTTTAGTCCATTCCTCTAATTCTTCATTTATTTCTCAATCTTTCTACATCCATTTTAATAATGCGCTCCCTTTTCCCACATATACTCAACTGCTAGAAACAACTAATCTAAAATTACACTTTTACTACTACTTTAATTTAAAAGATATTTATACTCAATCAAAATATCTTTTAATTATTGAATTCTGTAGTTTAAAACAAAGTATTAATTACTTTTGGCGTTTATATCTTTATTCGTATTTCATTGTTGGTTTTTCACGTTTATGTCAACTTTAGAAATTTGAATCTCTTTCAAAACTGCTATTATATAGATTATATCCCCCCCCCCCAAAAACACAAGTGACAAACAGCAAAAATTAAACCTAGTAAACGGGTATGCATAACAGCAGTAATTCTTTATATTTTTATTAGAGTACTCCCCACTGTAATTATAAAAATAAAGTGTATGTTTAAACGCGGCTCGATATCAGTTACTAGTAATTTTCGTGCTAATTAACCTCCAATAGTAATAATAATAACCACTAGAAAAAAAATAATAATAAAGTGATTACAACAATGAAGCAAAAAGAAGTAATCTGATATTGAAAATATGACCTTTACAAAAATAGAATGGCACAAAATGTTTCAATAAAAAGTATGACCTCACCTTTGAATTTTACCGCTTTAAAAACAAAAAAAAATTAAAATTAGATCTATATTACTAACCTTCATTCAATTCTATACATTACTATTGCATCACATATTTAATATTACTACCAATTTAATAGATATAAAATATCAACCTTGATTTTATCTCTCTCTCCCCTCTCCCATGTCCCCCCGCAAATCCTCTAATACACATTCTATTCAACCATATTATTGTAGTCGTCTTTAGTAATTTGTGTAAAAATTAAAAAAAATATAATAATAGCTGCTCATCAAAGTTTATTTAACAATAAAAATAAACAATTAAGCATATAGTTATATCTACTATTGTTTTTTCAAATCGAAAAATGTATATAAAAGCTGACAAGAAATAACTCAAAAGTTTTAAAAATTCATCATCTGCATTAACAAAAAAATTAATTCCTAAAATATTAATCACAAGATATAACCTTATTTAAATCTAGTATTCCAGTTTATTTTTTCTATTGATAAAATACTAGCTTGAAAGCTTTAAATCATAAAAATTCATAACAGCAACACACACTTAAATTACAGTTAAAAAAATTCAAAATCCTGTATTGTACAAGCATAACTATTCACTTTTTAATATCTAATCTCAAAAAATCACATCTGTATTCACATCCCCTCCTCCTCTCATTACAAGTAAAATAATGTTCAAAGGATTTAAGCTGTCTACGATCTTACATAAAAAAGAGGTCTCGAGTACTGAAATACCGGAAAAGGTAAACATTAACATAACCGCAAACAAAAGCACAGGCTTGACTCTAAAGAACTTTAAGGGAAGGTATAGAAAAAGCCTAATGTCTCGAAGTTCTGCTATCCTAGAAAGTTTTGGTAGAGCATTTAACATAAGTAGTAAAAACAAAGGTGGTATAAAAATTGAAGAATTAAATGGCGGAATCAAAAGTCACTCTATATCTGGGGCTATATGCAGGAGTATTCTGCAGCCTAGTATAGGAACTGCCAAAACTTCAAATATCAATGAAATACATGGGTCGAATGCCAGCATTACATTATCTAGCCTTGAAGAAACTGAAAACCAAGAAAGGTCGTATGATTTCAATAACTCTAGTACTTTTGAGATCGATGTAAAAAGCTTTCCTAGATCAACTTCAAGGCGCTTTCAACTAGATGAGATAGTCGGCCATAGAGAAATCGCAGTCAGTATAGAATCAGAAACACAAATACAAAAAAGTGACTTTAATGGAGAAAAGAAAGCAATTGGAATTCATGGAAGTAATATTAATTCTGAAGGAGTAATTGCTGAGAATTGTGAAGGAATAATTAGAGAGAGTCAGAACATAAAAACAGAATTTCCATTGAGCAAAGAGGGATATACTGACGCATCGATAGATGAGGCTAAGTGCAGCGCTTCAATAATAAACGATTGTGGATATGAAACAGATTTACTAAATCATTCGGGTAGAGTAGTAACTGTTGAAGGTATTGATCATATTTCTGGAGTTAACGAGGATGAACTTGATTTACAAGGTAAGTACAGTTGATAGTACCATTTAAATGTAGTCGAATGTAACTAATAAACTTTATTTTATATTATAAACAGAGTTACTAACAGAAAACGCAGGCGAAGAGAGCCAATCAGAGCCCACAGAAGTAGAATTTACTGAAGAAAATAGTGATGTCGAGGCTAATAGGCAACAAGAACAAATATACTCTATAGAAGAAGTGTTGCATGAGACAAGGGTAGAAAATTTGAGATCAGTTCAAGTAGAAATAGAAGATGAAGGATATGTTATAGATGAGGAGGTACAAATCGGAGGAAGAGCGCAACGAAACAGAAATTTCAGGGTAATCGAAAGCGACTTTGTAAACTCTAGCAGTTTATCTAGTGGCGAGGAATTAGAAATACAGACTAGGGAAAGTAATCCAAGTAGAGAATTTTACCACATCACATCGCAACACAATAGAATTACCAACCCTGAACACATCCTAAACCAAGATTTCAACGGATATGGCGAGACTAGTGGCTTTGGGAGACAGGTATATATTAATAGAGACGGAGAAAATATCCAGCCAGCCATCAACCGAGTAGCGTACCCGAACGCTTATGGAGACAGTAATGATACTTCAGCTCTAACTCCTGAGCACATAATCTCTCAATTTGACAGAATTCTGCGACCTTCTCAACACAGCGAATTGCGGCAGTCAAGGGGCGACTTTCTGGAGAGACTCTATAATAGCACCTTTGAACAAAGCACTTCAGCATTCTCGGTACCTGTTACCTACGCGTCAGTAAATTCGGATATCTCACGCAGGTCATAACTAGGATGGTGCCAGTTTTGCGCATTTTTGAGAGAGCACGTATTTGCAAGATGAATTTAGAGTCGGCTTTAATCGAATGTTTGGAATTTTTAATGCTTTTTAATTTATGGCCCAGCGCGGCTTGCATTGTTTATGCTTATTGACTAGAAAGTTCAGAACAGAAGGCTTTTATATAATTGTGATACACTTTTAATTATACTGTTATGATATTTAATGAAATTTAGTACAACTATACTGATTAATGCTTAAAGCCTATACTGCTAACCTTAGGCTGTAATATAAAAGTTATATCTTGAATTTTAGTATATAAACCCAAAATGCGTTTATGGTTTAATTTGATCTGAAAATTCTATAAATTAGAGTCAGCAGAAATAATAGATATAGATCTACATCTCCAGCCAATAGCGCTGCACGAGCCTTATAATTCGTGCTGAGAGGCAGCTAAACAGACGGAATTTACGTAACAATTACAAACAGCGCTGGTTCACAGGGCATTCTATGCAATAGGCTGTGGCTATTGGCCGCTTGGCTGGCAGCCCTGATAATCTGTCCATAAAATAAATAAATAAAAAATATTATAAGGCAGCTATGAAGACGAGAAAAAAAAAATAATAAAAGGCAGCCATGAATTAAAAAAAAAACGCAGCTTTAATAGATACACTCCCAAAAACTCTAATATTATTACTCCAGCTTTAAATATTCCCTCCCAAAATTCTATTCTCAAAAATATCTTTCTCAAGCCCTCCACAACCTTCAAACTTTCTCTCAAGACCTCCCCAGCCTTCAAACTTTCTCTCAAGACCTCCACAACCTTCAAACTCTCTCTCTCAAGACCACCACAACCTTCAAGCTTTCTCTCGTTCCAAGCAAAGCACTGATTATCCCCCGTTCTCGATTACCCCTCCAAAACTATACGCAATTTTTCTTATTTCTACCACATACAATCATATGCCCGCTTTCTAAATACAAGCTAATTATTTATCTTGTTGCATTAATTCTCTACTCTATACCCTTTCTTTATTATCCTACCCAACCTCTACATATCTACCTGCTTTCCTCCATCCACTTTGATAATATCTGTATTTCTTTTTTGTTCCTTTCTACCAGCCAATCTGTAAAATATTCGTTTTCTTGTCTTTTCCCCCAATTTATGCTAATATTTTAATCTTGCATCTCCCTCCCTCTTTATTCATTAAGCTGTACATTTTTTAATATCCCTTACCCCTCGATATTTTGGAATAGCCATGAGCAATAGTTACTACAAAAAATCAAAACACACAGAAGATTATAGCATAAGCTACAATATTCCCTCTCAACACGACCTCTCTCTGCAAAATTTAAATTCTTTTAATTCCCCACTAAACGCTCTAGCTCCCTCTCAAAAAGCCCCTAATCCACCTCCTTCTTCACTTGCTACTCCTATTTCCAATCCCAATCCAATCCCTATTATTAATCAATCTAAACACCACTTCTCTGTAAAGCCCCAGCAATCAGTTGCTATTCCGACTCCTTCTCAATACACTGAGCCCTACCAAAATATTCCTGAAAAGAATCTCCACTCATACCTTCAACGTCCTTCGTACAGCGAACCTTTACCTTCTCAGAATATTCCTCAACAAAATTCAAATTATAATACCTATTCTTCATTTCGACACAACTACAGAGGACTCCCAAGAACTAATACTGTTTCTTCTGAAGTATCCCATAAATACCCACATAACATTACTAGCTCACAATCAACCTATCGAGGCCAAAAAATTAACTCTATTCACCAAATTTCCCCAATCAACTCTCCAAATAATATTAATCAAACAATTCATCCTACTCGCTCACAAAATCAACACCCTTCACAATCCTCTTCTTCTTCTCTTTTAAGTAATAATCCTAACTCCCCCCCTTTAACCAACTCAAGACTCTATTCTTACCGTCAAAACAGACCCGATATTGCTACATTCGCAAACTCTGATCCTAATGGCCAAGATAATTGGTATCGACAAAGCTCCTCTGCTAAAAAATCTTACCACGAACTATACCAACCTACACCCTATCAAACCTCCTATACTGACTCTACTTCTAAACGTATACAGCTTGACTCAAATACTAATGATTTATCGTCTAGCCATATTTCTGAAAATGCTACTCCCATTTCAGAACTTGATATATCTCCTTATCCCCAGCACTTAAATAATTCCTCTTTTGGCCAAGATCAAATTGCCTCTTCCCAGGGTAATTATTATACTACCAAAAGCTCACCTAACGATTTCCCAGATATCACTCCCTGTGCTTCTTTAAGGCGCGCTCCTAAAAAATTACCCCAAATCCCAGTTAAAAAAACCAATGCTTCCGCTTTAGATCATAAACTAGCCTCTTCGACTAAACCTACAACAGAGTCTTTTCTTTCGTATAATCAACCAACGCTCTCCTCTGACTCTATAGGAACTATTCCTTCTTCAACATCCCAGAGCGAAATCCCATTCAATTCTTATGGGATTAAAAATTTTAACAGATATGCCTCCATCAATTCAAAAAGCATTTATCAAAACTCTCAAATTAGCCAAAAAAACCAGCTCAGAAAATCTCTTAGTCAAAACCAAAATCGTTCCTCGTCTGCTTGGGAGACTCCTACTGATTCTCCTTATAACTGCGAAATATCTGACTCCTCCAATTCCTCTATTACCGAATTCTCTAAGCATCAAGGCTCAGATCCCTATAATGCCTCAACAGATACCACAAATATTTCTAGATCTTGTTCCAACAAAACCTCTAATTTATATTTAAACTCTAATAGCAACAACACTAAAAATAATATTAGTTGCAGCATCCCCAAAACATCCTCTGAAATTTCAAAACATGAAATTAGTAATCAGAGCTATAAAACCCTTTCAAACTCTAAATCTACTAATTTCTCTATTAAAAAAATGTTTTCAAAAGAAGATTTATCCTTATCCTCTAACATGAAGAATTTAGATCTCTCTAATATATCATTTTTAAACACTAAGAAAAAAAATTTAGATTTATTAAAAACTGATACTGATTTTCCAGCTGCACTCCCGCCAACTATAGAAGATAGATCTTTTAACATTGAATCTCTACCTTGCTACTCCCCATCGTGTACAAAAAACGAACCTTGTTATTCTCCATCTTGCAATATTTTTAGCAAATCTACCAAACTATCCAATGAACCTAGCTCTAAACCACAAAAATTATGGATTCAAGGCGTTCCAAAATCCATATCAAATAAACTTAATAAATCCGAAACCATGCGTCAAGAACTTATTTACGAAGTTTTTACTACTGAGCGCGAATATGTTCATGATTTGATTGTATTGAGAGATATCTTTGAACAAGGTTTAGAATACGGTGACATTATCCCTGAAGTCAAAAGAGCTTATTTTATCCAGAACGTGTTCAGAAATCTAGACGAGCTAATTCAAATAAACTCAGCCTTATTGCAGGACTTGGAAATTAGAAAAAATAAATCCTATGTTTGTGATAATATAGGTGATATCTTTTTAAACCATCTTGACAAGTTTCAATCATATGTTCAATACAGCTCTCTTCAACCGCTTGGTAAACATGTTTTAGATAATGAACTTGCAATAAATAGCAAGCTTGTTGAGTATATTCGTTTAGCCGAACGTTCGCCTGAGTGCAGAAAGCTACCTATAATGAGCTTTTTAGGTAGACCGTCAAGTAGGCTAGCAAGATATCCACTCCTCTTTAAAGCTATACTAAAAAAAACACCTGAAAACAATAAAGATTCAAAAGACTTGGTAACAGCTACTGAATTACTGAAATCAATTCTAGAAAAAATTAATTTAGAAACAGGAAAAAATAGCAATAAGTTAAAGCTAATAGACTTGAACGAAAAATTGGTTTGCTCTGTGAATATCCGAAATGACCTAGATCTATTGAATGACAAGAGGATTCTTGTTAGAACAGGTACTCTTAAACGCAAGCCAGCTGGAGGTGACGATGTTATAGCAATGCTATTAGACCATGTACTCATTTTATGCAAAGAAAAAAAGCTTCAAAATGGCCAAACAGAGTACTTTTTAACTAGAAACCCCATTCCTCTTCTTTTATTAACTTTGTCTTTTTCAACAGAGTTTGATAAGATTAAACCAAGCAAAAATATCGCAGCCATGAATGTAAATGATGGATCTTCTAATAACCCGTCTTTTAGCCAAAATTCTAATAATAATACAAATGACTACGAAAAAATAACCCCTATTAACACGTCAAGATCTAATCCACAAGTATCTGGTAACTATCAAACTAGCGCTCTAGAAAGAATCAAGTACACTGACCTATCTGAAAAAAACAAAAATGGATTTACGATTACAATAACACATTTAGGAAGGCATGGGGGCTCATATTTATTCTACACTACTTCAATTGCAGAGAGGGTCGATTGGGTACAAAATATTGAGCATCAGCAAAAAATAAATTTAGGTAAAACTAAGCAACTTTTTGAACTATTTAAAGTGGCACCGAGCTTTCCACTATCTAACAAAGCTAACTGCGCATCGTTTTTTGACAATGGAAGATGCGTTGTTTTAGGAACAGATTATGGCATATATGCAGGGATAGTAGGACAGATCGACAGTTTTGACAGGATTAAGACTTTTTCATATGGCAAAGTTATCCAGATAGAGGTGCTAGAGGACTACAACTGCTTACTGGTACTATGCGATCGAGATAGACTGCTTCTTAGTTATCCTTTGGATGCAGTTACTAGTCATTTGAAGTCTGGAAATAAAATGTATTATGATTCAATAATAGTGAGCTTAAAAGGAGAAAAAATCCATAACCATGTTAGCTTTTTCAAGTTTGGCGTGTGCTTGAACGTTAATATACTATGCGTTGTAAAAAGCAACACTTTAAGAAGCCAGTCAACGATACATATTTTGAGACCATCAAAGAGCCACATTAACTATATTTCAGAAGCAAAAAAGACACATACTAGCAAGTTATCAAAGCTGGCAAAGCCAATTAGCCGGAAAAGCCTTAATTTCTGGCGGATATACAAAGATTGTTATATTGCAGCAGAGTCGTTTTCAATATTTTTTTTGCAATCAAAACTGTGTATTGGCTGTGAGCGAGGCTTTGAGATAGTGGATTTACAATCAATGTCGACACAATCGCTGCTTGATCCAGCTGATTCATCACTGAATTTTGTTAATAAGAAGCGAGAACAAAATAATTACAGCGGTGGGTCAGGTAACGCGGTTAATTCGGCTATTGGCGGTAGTACAGGATCAGCCAGTACCAAGAGCGGATCGATTTTTAATGGAATCGGGGGAAGCTCTATAGGGTCAAATAGCTTTGATGGGGCGAATGCTCCGTACTATGGCGTGCAAAGTGGTGGAGGAAAAATGATCACTAGCGGCTCATCGTCGATTAAGAAGGAGTTGAGTATTTATAATGGAGCAACTGGAAATGGCGGAGTTAGCGCTAATAGTTTAGGAAATAACTCAACTAATGTCGGTATGGGCAATAGCAGAGATCGTCCATCAGCTAGTTTAAGCGTTATTGGACAAGCAAAGCCAATAAGCTTGTTTAGAGTACAGTCAGGAGAATTTTTGTTGTGTTATAGCGAGTTTGGATTTTTCGTCAATAGAAATGGGCAGCGAGCACGCAAGCAATTGATATTGAGGTGGGAGAGCGTTCCTCATAGCTTTGTGTTCAGCTATCCATATATTATAGCTATTGACAACACGTTTATTGAGATTCGTAATATAGACACAGGAGAGCTAGTCCAAATACTTAGTTTTGGGGAAAATTTGAACTTGTTAAACTGTAATGGAAGTCTAGTAAATAATTCAAGTGATCCGAGCTCACTGATATTGATTGGAAGTGACAATTTGTCGACGATATCTTCAACAGGAAGTTCTATTACTAATACTACAGGTTCGGCTGTTTCATCAACGTTTGTTAATAACTCAGCAAGTGGAGCAGTTGAGGAGTTTTCTGGGGGAGTAATAATTGGACCAGTTGGGGGAGGAACAGGGGCTTTGCCAGGAATAGGAGGGGAACATCCAAATATTAACCAAATCGATATGCCTTCAAATGCGATAGGACCTGGATTTACACACTCAGCAGTGATGAACGACATATGCATTTTGAAAAAGATGTATTGAAGCTAAGGCGCTAAATGAGAGCGTATATAAGAATGCTATGTGTCGGATAATTATACATATGAATAACTAGAACTTTTTATTAACATATATTTATTTGGAATATTTTTAATTAGTAAAAAAAAAATTTTTGAAAGTAGCAGCAGTACAATAGTTTTTTGGTTTAAAAATGAATAAAAATATCAAGAACTATTATAAATTTAAATTGGTAAAACGATATATTTTTTAACGAGATACTTTATTTTGAGAAAGAGGAAGTTTGAGGGATTAGTAAATAAACCAAAAGCTAATAAAGTGGGTATGGGGCGAGGAGAGAAAAACTTATATTGGAGTTGATAAGAATTAAGATTTGTCGGCTTTTCTGTCAACTTGGAACCAGTAGGCGATGGCAGTGAGGGCGACTGGGAGAACACAGAAGGCAGTGTAAGTATATTTGAAGCTATTCTTTTGGGTATCGAAAGGCAAGTTTTGGCCATTTGGGGAGTAAACTTCGTGATGATCGCCGGAACGTTTTAGCTGGCGAGAGAGGCCAGAGCGCATTGATCTTCTAGTGGCAGCAGAGATGAACATTTTTGAGGAATTGAATTTAGATATAGCAAGAAAATCGAAACTAAGTTTGCAAGAAATCAGAAACCGATAATGGAATACAATAAAAGCAAAGTTGATAAATAGCTAATAACAAAACCTCCTTGTTATGCCCTACGAGTTTTTTTTTATCTATCTGGTTTTTTTTCAACTCTCAGTTTCGCTCAATTCCTCGCAGCGAATCGCCAGCCTGTATTATCCTTAATTTAATTATACACACAGGCATCTCTGTCCAATAATTCATTCTTCCCATTTAGGCTCTTGCCAATAAAAATGTTCAATCGAATCTAACATCTGTTACTTCTTATTCCTGGCGAATGATTATCCATCCCAATCTCTTCGTTGATTTTTCTTAACGAATGGTCGTACAGCTTTGCTATTTCTAGATTATCGAGTCTTAACAACCCATTGGCTCATTCATTTCCACCTAGTAGACCTATAATCATCCCATACAGCCCTGCCCAATAGCTGCACCTTTTCTTTAACTATCGCCTGATTGTCCAATAATATATTCAGACTATCTTACACTACAATGTTTGCCAAACTTCTGGCCAATAGTGTCTCACTCACCAGCTGCTAAAATGTTTATGTTTTCCTTAGCCAATAACTTTAGCTAATTTGTTAGATGGTGGAAATAATCGGCTGATATATTAATAGAGCATTTATTTACATTCAGCCCACAAATCAGCCGATAATTGTGAAAATGCAAATGGCTTTGTATCAAACCTGCAGAAAAAATATCTTCAAAACAGCCAGATAGATAAGCTTAGCGAAATAAACTGTATTTCACAACACTCAGTTCACAAATAATGCTTAAAACCATTAAAAGCCTTCAATGATCTTTAACAATATATAATAATCTGAGCTGTGAAAGATGTAAGATTCAATTGCCTAAAATTAAGGCCATTCTGGAAACACATTTTTAATTGCACATGTTAGGCGCGGTATATTAGATAACGTTTCATTTTGATATTTTACAACGAACCTAATGTCCAGCAGCGTTTTGTATATTCATTTTGGAATTATATCTTTTACTTGTTCTTCCTATGGTCGCGTTTCTTTTAATATAATCTTTAGAATTTAAATTTATATTTTATATGCAAAAAATATGTGTAATTCATTTTAATTTACCTATCACTTTACATTTTATGTACCAATCTCCACCAAAATTAATCATATTACTTTTTTTACTTATTTTTTAAAATTTATTTAAAGGTTTAAATCTTTCACAGGTTGTTGATTATTTTTGATCTACCAAATGCAGTAAGCTGGATTCAAATATAATACTAAAATTATGAAGCCTCAAGAAATATTATCTTATTGTGTAACTCTGCAAATAAATAAAATACTTATAATTCACTGTAGAGTCATTAAATACAATTTTTTAAAGAACGTTGGACGGAAAAAGGTTAATCGAAGTATAATATGTATTCAAATAATTATAAAAAATATTTAAAAGGTTAATATTATTAATTAATACTACATGCTAATAAACTCAAAGTAAATTATAATTAATATATGCGTAAGTTCTCAAAGAAATCTTTCAATAAGTCAACTTATAACTTATAAAAGACTTTTTTGATTTTGACTTATTTTACCTTATTTAAATTTTTAAAACCCCGCAATCTTACAAAGACCTCAATCTAAAAGAATAATAAAAACACATTTACTGATAAAAAATCCATAACTTTAAAGACACTAACCAAATAATTGAAATTCATAAACGATCTGTTGTACCCACGTCGCGATATTTGAAAAGAATTAAATTAGATTAAATTAAATTAAAATAGCATTAAAATACAGCTTAAAGAGACATTGATTCTTTTTTTTACTCTTTATTTTGTTTTTCTCAAACATTTTTACTATTAAAACAAATAAAATATAATGACCAAAAAAATTTTTAAATTGTACCAATATTAAATGCTAAATCTATTTACCAACTCATATTGCTTTCTGCAACTAGAAAGAAAAACCAAAGCGCTGCTGAAATCCCGATTTAAAAATCCCAATCTTCTTATGAACTCATGAAATTTTTCCTTAAGACTTTCATAGAACGTAAAACCCATTAACAAATTTAACTATAAGTAATATTAATTAATTAGAAATAATATATTAATATGTGCTCTATCACACTTTTATTATGTATTCTGATGGACTATTTAACCCTTTCATGTTGCAAAATTTTTGAATGAAGAATAATTAAATTTCTCGCGTTCTTTAATAAAATACAAAATATTTTTGGATACAACATAAAGCATATGTAAATATAATTCAAATATGTGTAGAAAGTTGAAATACATCGAAAAAAGTTTATTAATGTCTATACCAGCCATAACTAGGCCTCGTACTATCAAAAATTAAGGCAGTAAAAATTATTGCTATAACTCAAGCATATTCAATATTATTAATAGTTCAAAATAGTGGCAGATGAGTTTTATACTATTTCAGTATATCTTTTAATGACTATATATAAATTTTTACTAACAACTAGTTGATTTGTTTTAAGACCAGTAATTATTAATACTAAATATTAACTAAAAGCGAGATCAAGATTGATTTAAGCTTGGAGTCTAATATATATATCAAAAATTAGGGGTGACGCAGTATAATAGACAATAAAAACTAAAAAGATGATAGATGTAAGCCGATTATTACTTTTGAAGGCAAGAGATTATTTAATTTTTTTAATTTGAGATTAAAATATTACTAAAACTAACACTAGCAAGTTGAAAAAAAAAAATTCATACAAAGGGGCTAAAAAATAGGGAAAACTGGGACTATTTACAATTTATACCTCAGTATAAGGCACATTAAAGCATTGAAATTCTTCAGCCTAAATTATATCAGCATGAGCGAGATTTTAGTTGGTGTTAATGATGAGAGCGGGAATATTAAGGTTTGCCATCATAACTTGATTGGTTGTAAACGATTTCAAACATAATTATTCTAAGCCCATTATATTATATTATTGTATACTATTTTAATATTTCCATACTTACTATATCTTTTATGTATAAAATTGTATATATAGAGCAAAATACAAAAATATATATATAACAAAAATGGACAGTTTTTATAAAAAAAGAAATCTACAGACGAGAATAATTCTTTTTTTTATTTCACTATTTTTGTAAATTAATTTATCTTGATTTGAAATTATTTTCATTTTTATATTTCAAAATAACCCAAGAAAGACATCTTAATAAAATTTATAAAAAGAAAAATACACAATTTCAATTTATTTTATTTTTGACTCGCCAAAAAGTAAGCTAAAATTTTTTTTGAGATATCATATTTTTGTATTATTAGTATTGCTACTGATCGAAATAAATGCACAGCAAAATTCAACGAAAAACTAAACAGGAAGGACAATATATCATCAAGTGGTTCAAAAATTGACTTTAAACAAAATAATACCGTTAGACTTGCAGAGGAATTTGTTAATTTTAGAATATTAGTTTTTTTATGCCTTACACCAACATTAATATTTTTTTAGTTTACTTTAAGCATATTTTCTTTTATTGTTATCGTAAAAATAAAATTTCGAGATTAAAAAAAAATTATAGTAAGAAATTTTAATATATTAATCATCAAGAATATACTAACTCGTATTTTATAAAGGATTTATTAAATTAAATTTATAAATAAAATAACGCTTAAAAAAATATAATAATTAATTAGAGTCTTTCACAACCTCTCACCCTCTATCACCCTCTCTCGCCCTCAAATTCTTTGGTTTTCACACTAACAAAAATTTTATTAAGTGTGAGATCCAATAGAACTATATAATTTATAATTTTGGTCGCAGTTCTTTTTTGCATATTTTCTACTTTTTCAAAATACAGTTGAATATTAACCTTCGATCAGGTAGTATATCGATTTAAAATCACTAAATATATTAATTTTAGCTTACCAAAAGCTAAATTTTGGTAAAAGCTTGGTCTTATTCATCAAAGTTTAACTATAGAAATTATAATAAAAGCGCACAAATTTGGAAACAGCTTTTAATTAGAAAAATTGGAAATAAATGCGCAAATTTCAGAATTATACTTATTTGAATAATTCAATTGATTTACGATGCAATAAAAAATATCCAAAAAATATAATAATATTTGAACTAATAATAATTGATTTTAATAATATAATTATAATAGATAATATAATTGCATTATTTTTTTATATAATTACTCAATCCGAATTTTGAACAGTTTATAATTTTATGAATTATGTAATACTTGTGCGATTATATAATATAAATATTGATGCAGGTGTATTATCAATTTCAAACTTTCAAGCAGTGATAAGTAAAATTTATTTTATTGTGGATACTTAAAAGTGCAAACATTTGATGAGTTAATTTTAAATACTACTTTTTTTGTATAGTTTATATATTTATTAGATTATTTTTATACTAGCTTTATAGTTAGTATCGGATGTTCAAACACAACGTTTGAACATTAAAGGTATTAAAGTAGCCTTGATAGCTTTAAATTTAACATTATCTAAAAAATTGATCACAAAAAATAATTAAATATATAAAACACCAAAAAAAAATTAAGTTTAAAAATTATCATTATTATTAGTAATTAAAAATTTAAAAATACTGAAACAGTCAAGAAGCAAAAGCGAGATTAAATTAAAGCAAGCATAATAATACTAGATATAATTTTTTTTTTTGGTGCTACTTTACGTAAAGATGCTTTTACTATCCCTGGATGGTAATTGACTTAAGTTTGATTTTCATATCTTACTCAAAATTTAGGGTTTACTACTTTTGATGATTATAGGAAAATGTGTTCCTAAATAATTTTTTTTTATGGTATCAAATGATCTATATGCGATATCATAAAATTTTCGCGCCTATCATTTTTTGTGAATTTAATTTAAAATATAAATTATGTAGAAAAATATTCTTCGTCACTATTTTTAACGCTTTATATCAAGGGTATTTAATGTAATCAGGTTATCTATTTTTCGACTGATAATATATTAAAATTAATATCGCATATGATCTTAGGTTTAATAACTTTTAAAAAATATAAAACTTTTAAATTAGTGGTACATTTGATAAAAACCAAGGATTATTGTATTTTGAAATAATATGTAAAGGCTTATTTCCCATTTATTTAATTAAAATTAAACCATTTTTTTCCATAAAATGTTTCGCTTTCCGCTTTTTAAAGCGGATATTATTCACAAAGTTTTATATATGCATTTTATTTGGTCAAATCGTGCCTTAATTATATAGAAATTTAATTTTAGTTATGTCATAAGTGGAGCTAAATAAAAAAAGATAGCATAAAAAGGATATATTCTTTTATAATTAACTTTTCTATCACATTTTTTTTAAAGCGAAACCCTAAATTTTTTTGTCTTCCTGATTTTTATTTACTATGTTAAATGTCAAAAAAATAACATATATTTTTGTATCTAAAATTTCTATTTACAGAAACACTCTAAAACTTATAGAGAACTTTGAAATGCAATGAAAAATTATGCAATGTTATGAAATGTTATCTATAAATTATTTCTAGTTGCTTATAGAATCATCTAAAAAATTTCATAATATTCCGCCATCTACTATTTGAAAATTATCAATACTTATATAATATAATTTAGATTTTTCTTCTAAATTATAAAAGGGTAACTTTTTTAAAATTTTCAGAAATCTCTAAGTGTGTTAATTATTTAAACATATTTATCTCAATAAATATATTTTATCCCTATAATATTAAATAAATAACACTATCTTAGTCTTAGTCTTATTTTCAGTTACAGTCCTACCATGGCCCAGTCTTTATTCCACCCACCATGCCTAACAGGCTGCAGATCAGAAGTATGCGTTCGACCGTCTCAGTCAAACACAAGATACAGCAGGAGCAAAGTTTTTTAAATTAAAAGTCGACGATTTTCATGTTCGACAGGCGCTGGGCAGTCCGGAATGTGTTCATACGCATTTTTCCAATGTCCTGAAGGTCCAACTTCAGGTCCGGATACATTGTGTCATAAATGGAACTTTTTAGAACCTTCTAGAATGTTCCGGAATATTCAGATATCATCAGCAGCAATGTTCTAGAATGTTATGAAACGTTATAGAACATTTCCGAAATTTCTTATCGATTTTAATTGCTCTTACGTAATAGTTTTACGCGTTCATATTTTTAAACACCGAAAACGATTTATTTTGATTACTAATCAAGTTTGATTAGTAATCAAACAGATATTTTTCTATAGCTTTCTTTTTAGTTTATTCTGTAGTTTTTCTTTGAAGTTTATGACCTAAAACCAAGCAACGGAAAAAGTATAAAAAGGTTACGTTTTTCCTGTCTTGAATTCGACATCTAGTATCTTGTATACTTTCTAATAAATAATAAATAAATAATAAATAAATATCTTTATAGTAAATATAACTTTGACTTCACTTGCCTTGCACTCTTATAACCCAGATCTTGACACATCGATTGAAGGTCAAACCAGTCGCCTTATTTTCCTATTTTTCTGTCCACCGTCCACCGGTGGATGACTGATCGGTTATTTCGTCGTTTCCTGTCGACTATTGTGATAATAGTCTGACCGTTTGAATCTTGGGAACAAAATTTTTTGATCCACCGGGCGCTCCCGGTCACCCAGGTGGCCATCCGGGCCTTCATCGGTGCCTTTATGAGGTCGGTGATCCATGTTTTTGATGTTGGCCACTTGTGGTAAGCACGCTCACGGGCTGTGCTGGTGTGCATGAACACTGAGGCTATGCCCAGTTCATCCCTAATGCGCTCCATGGCCGCTGATTTTCCGACATTGGCAACCAGTCGGATTGCCTTGTCGATTTCTGACTGTATGTGCTTGCATCTGGCTTCGCTCATGCCAAATGTCTCCCCACCGTAACATCCAATCGGCATCAGAACCGAATTGATGAACTTGATTTTTAGTGCATTGAGCACATCAGACCGTCCCAGGAAGCTGTACGCAGCATATACAGCCTTCCTGACCTTATTCTTGTTGTTCTTGATCGTTCCAGATACATCCCACTTGCTATTCATAATATAGCCCAAGTAGGTGTACAGGTCGGTGGAGTCGACTTTTTGGCCCTGCAAGGTCATATCGGTGGTCAACTCCCCGCTTATAGTCATTATCCTGTACACCTAGTACGTTCTTGAATATATCATTAACATAAAAATCAAAGAGTATCGGCGAGGCTGGGCACCCTTGCCGCACTCCACAAAGGTATTCTCTGGGGTTGTAAACTTTATTTCCAACTCTAACTGCGATTTTCGGTGCATCATACTTGCCCTTGATCATATTCAGGAGATTTCCCCCAATGCCCACTGATCGCAGTTTTTTTGCTTCTGTTTTTTATAATTCTTTTTAATGGCTTTTTTATGTGTCACAAATTATTCGAAACAATCAAATTCGTTAAATTCGGCGGTTTGCGAGATTTTTTTTCGATTTGGCTAATTAAAACCGTCCGCCAAACTTCGGCACATACAATTTAATTGCAATAGTTAAACTTTGTCTACAGAAACCAAAATTTTACCAAAATGTAGCTCTTGACTATGTCAAAAAAGCTGTATCTATAGCTTAAAGATGATATTATACAAGTTCGACGGTAACAGTCAATTTTACTTAATAGAGGAGTAAAAAAAGTTATTAGTAGATAAAAAATAAAAATTTATAGATTCTCTAATCCTATTGGCTCGCCCAAGTTAATATTTTTAACGAGAGAGAGAGAGAAGATATTGTTATTTGACGTTTTAATACTTACGATGTGTAGCAAAATTGATCGGAAACCTCTGAAGCCAAAGTTTTTTTAAGTATTTTCATTAAGCCAAATTTAAATTTTTAATATAAATATTCAGACTAAAAATATAAATTTCTGAACATTTAAATTTGATAATTATCATTTTATACAATACTAATATATTTATATTCTAATTTTTTTAGATAAATCTCTATAAAAGTCTGATTATTTTTAGCTATTTTTATCGATCAATCAAACATAAAATATAACATTTAATATTATGAAATCAAATAATATATAAGATATTTAGATATTTCAATTTATAAATTTGCTTTTATATTTAGATCTAAAAAATGGATGAAATAATAACCGAAAGTGAACGTTATTAAAATAGCTATGTTATATTTATTGAATTTTAATGGCAATAAAATAATAATTATTAATATACTTTCAGATTTTAAATTTAATAATAGCTCATGTATTTTTATAAATCTACTATTTAAGTTAGTAATTGAACTCGCGTTAATTTTTATTTAAATCACAAACCATTTCCAATGCCTGTAATAATGTTCTTTACTCCTATTACTAAATTGTTTTTAGTTTCTTGGTCAATTTTTGATCCAGATTTTTCTTCAACCACAACTCTAAGAATATATAAGTAGACATTATCTTTATCATTACTAGAGTTACATGATTTTGTCTCGCATTTAATATTATTTCCCGTAATTGTATCCAACAAAATATTATAAGGGATATTAAGTAATGACACAAATCCATCAATGCATGATTGAAGCAAGTCTAAATAACCCTTTGAACCTGGTTGAAGTTGTATTTTTTTGTCCATATATATACGGTAATTATCTCCTACGCCGCCTTCAAGATCAAATAAGCCATAATCACCTATATTTTCATTGTTGTATCCATTAAAAATGATATTTTCTATACTATTAGGTATTTTTTGATTAATAAATCCTGAGCTAGGATATGTTTGTGCAATTTCTGATTTGGTGCTGGTATATGGAATTTTTTCATCATTTTTTCCATAATTGTGATCTGAGTTATTTGTTGGTTGTAAAGTTAAGTCATCACTTTCTTCACTTTCTCGATATTCACCATTTTCAAAGATATCTTCGTTATCTTCAATTTCATTATCTTCAATTTTTTTATTATCGACATTTACGCTTTCTTTATTTTCTATACTTTTGTTTTTTTTTTCATTGGCATTATCTTTTTTTTCTTCATTGTTCTTTTCACTGTTACTAATTTTTTTATTTTCTTTATCTTTACTATTTTTGGTTTCACTATTTTTTACTCCTTTTGAGGATTCAGTTTTTTCTGGATTCATATTTTTGGTTATAGAGTTATCATTTATTATTGGTCCCGAGCTTTGGATAGGTTTTTTTTCGCCATTATCTGATATCTTCACTGTATTTTCCGGCTTTCTAATTTCTTTACCAATGCTAAGCTCTCCTTTTGATGGCGACTCTATAGTATTTTCATTTAAAAGATGATCATAATTTTCATACTCGTTTACGCCATTTCCTTCAACATTTCCTTCATCATATTCATTATTTCCATCAATAATATTATTTAATTCATAAGCCCCTAAGTATTTATCATCACCACTACTCATATCAATATCGCTGTTTTCAACTTTTTTAGCATCGCTTTTTTCATTTTCATTAACAGCGCCATCAGAACCACTAGAATCAGATGAATCACCAGCATCATAAGAATCAGCGCCATCAGTAGAACCATCAGCAGAACCATCAGTAGAACTATCAGAAAAACTACCAGAAAAACTACCAGAAAAACTACCAGAAGAACTACCAGAAGAACTATCAGAAGAGTTATCAGAAGAACTATCAACAGTACCATTAGCTATAACAGCTCTATCAGCAGAATCATCAGCACCACTAGAAATAGCAGAATCAACAGAATCAACAAAATCAGCACCATCATCAGCACAACTAGAATCAGCAGAACCATCAGAAGAACCATCAGCAGCATCGTTAGAATCATCGCCATTTGAATCATCGCCATTAGAATCATCGCCATTAGAATCAGAAGAATCAGCAGAATCAGCAGAATCAGCAGAATCAGCAGAATCAGCAGAATCAGCAGAATCAGCAGAATCAGCAGAATCAGCAGAATCAGCAGAATCAGCAGAATCAGCAGAATCAGCAGAATCAGCAGAATCAGCAGAATCAGCAGAATCAGCAGAATCAGCAGAATCAGCAGAATCAGCAGAATCAGCAGAATCAGCAGAATCAGCAGAATCAGCAGAATCAGCAGAATCAGCAGAATCAGCAGAATCAGCAGAATCAGCAGAATCAGCAGAATCAGCAGAATCAGCAGAATCAGCAGAATCAGCAGAATCAGCAGAATCAGCAGAATCAGCAGAATCAGCAGAACCATCAGCAGAACCATCAGCAGAACCATCAGCAGAACCATCAGCAGAACCATCAGCAGAACCATCAGCAGAATCATCAGAAGAATCATCAGCAGAATCAGCAGAATCAGCATAATCAGCAGAATCAGCAGAATCAACAGTACCATTAGCTACAACAGCTCTATCAGCAGAATCATTATCGTTGCTATTCATGCTATAATCGCTCTCAATATTATTCTTACCTTCAATTATATTGCTTTGTTTTGATTTTTCAGGGTTTTCACGTTCATCTTCGTCTCCTTTAGCGTCTTTTTTATTTGTGTTATCCTCACTACCTTGACTAACTTTAGCTGTGTCATTTTTATCATTTTTTATTTCTGGTTTAACTGATTCTTTTACTTTTATTTGTGGCTTATCAATTACTTTAATCTCTTTATTTTCTTTAGGCTTAATCTTGGCGGTGGTTTCATCTTTATCTTTTGGTTTAGAATATTTGCTATTTTTTTTGCTACTGGGGTCATCATTATTTATTTTTGGAGACATTTCACTCTTTAAATTAGGATCGATTTTATCTATTTTTAGTTTATTTACATCCTTACTCACACTTGAATCGTTTGTACTATTTTTAGTAGAGTCAGCACTAATTTTTTTTTTAGGATTCACATCACTAGCGGTATTTGTGCCCATGATATATCCCTGAGAAATCTTAGCGTCAATTGGCTTCAATTGGTCTTCATTTGGCTCAACCTTTGAGTTTTCTGTTTTTGAATATTTATTTTTGCTTGATTCATTTTGATACGTTTTAGCTTGGTCATTTTTTGGTTCAGTTTTATGGGGCTTTTTTGAAATAACGTTTTCTTTTCCAACTAATGGCATACAGCGGGCTTTATTACCACCAAGGTTGCTACAGAACTCGTTACTCTTGCAATTATAAATTATAAATTTACCTTCGTTGCATTTCTTATAATACTTTTTTTTAATATCATTTTCTATGCAAATGGATTCACCAGATTTACATTTTTCTTTTGAGCTATCTTCAGCACAACAAATTTTATCTTTACCCAATTTATTGCATTTAGACTGGAATGGGCATTCAGAAATTGAAAATTTGCCATTAATAACATAGTAGAAAATATTACTAGCTTTACTTAAGCTTGGACATGCTGCCTTAACATTGTTGAAATCAACATCTTCAACTGGAGTACGTTTTCCAAAGTTTCTTGTGAATAAAAAACCATTCCCAGCTGTCATAATGTCGTCCCTTATAAAATTTTCACGATTTTCGTTTACAAAATCATCTATTTCTTCGATTTTGTGCAAAGGAATATTTTTTCCGTCTAAGCATTCAGCATTTGACCCATTTTGATAGCATTTTTGATCATTTGAACAGTGGTTAATTGATCCAACCGAGTCTAAAAATTGCCCAGATTTTCCATTTCCATGCACACATTTCGATCCCATTGCAGAACTGCATGAAAGCGCAATCAAAGAAAAAATTCCGACTTTTTTCATATCAAAAACTTTAATTTTTTTTATTTTTAAGTTTAGTTATAATATTTTTTTTCTTCTATACTTCTATAATGAAACTAATTTCAGGAATTTTTAATTGCTGAATAGTATTTGGTGTTATAAATTGATTTTCTTAATCTTTTGGCAGTATTTATACTTTCTGAAAAACCTCTTTTATTTTTGCAAAATATAAAATAAAGAACATTAAGCTTTATTAAAAATGAAAAATAAATGGATATTGGGGTTTCAAATGTTTATAAAAAAGCAAAATTAATACTCAAATATTTAATATAGATACATACTTAAATAAAAGGTATAGCTTTTTGAATATTGAGATTTATGTATAACAAAATTTTCATGCAAAAAGTACTAAATATTTCATAAAATTAAAAAAAATTTTTTTTTTATAAAGTTGTATGTAATTTTCAAGCTAGCGATATTTAAATAGCTTTTAAAACAAGTATTTAAATATTTAAACCATAATATCTATTAAATTCATAAATTAATGATAAAATTATCAATGTGCCTAACCAATATTGATTGAATTCCAAATATAAATTTATTATAGAAAAATTATTTTTGGCATTATGAAAAAAAGAGTGAATATATATTTAATATATAAATTAATAATAATTAGAATACTGAAGTCGCTATAACTAAAACATTAAACAATATAGGTTTTTTTAATTTTATTTGCAAGCTTTGTGTTTCATGACACTAATTTACCGTCTTATCTTTCGAGACAATATTAAACAGACAGTCTTTAATAGCATTTATTGAATTTTTACAAATAATTGTTTTTAGGCTATAAAATCCATAAATGTATTTAAATAAGTCTGTTATTTTTTTGATTGGAATTAAACGATACTTATATTTTTATAATTCTTTGATAATAATTTTCAAACCAGGCAACACTGTGTGCTTCCTATAATATAGTAGCCAATTGATATGTTTTTTATAGCTTTTCATCACTTTTTTAAAATTTTCACAAGATACTTTATTATTGGATTGAATAAACGAGTTTTTGAGTCTGAATCATCCATGAGCAGATAAAATTGATGGATGATGTTTATTAAATGTGTTATTGAAAGTTAAGGGAGTAAATTGGTATTTGGCTTAGTAGGATATAAAAAATATGTTTTTTTATAGCTAAAAAAATAAACCAACTTTGAAATGCATGAATTTTAAATTTATACGGTTTTTTTAGTTTAATTTTAAAAAAATATTTGAATTTTGTGTTTGATCTTTTCATTATGTGATTATGAAAAGGTATGACTAAAAAATGAGTTTAAAGTTAATAAAATTTGCCCAATTATTTTTATAAAGCAATTTTATAATTAAAAAAAAACAATAAGTTTGGCATATGGAGTTTTAAGTTACAAATAAAAAATATAAACATATTTATAAATAGCTTATTTTCTTTTTAATAAAAAAATTTTTGTTGTTAAAATTAATTTTTTTAGTTGCACATTTTTATTTTTGTAAAGTCTCACACGCGTTTTTTATAACAAAAATAAATTCCAAAAACTCAAATAAAAATAATTAAACTCTGAAAAGAATATAAGAAAAAATATATTTCAGAATGTAACATTTAAAGAAATATTCTGGTGGTTATGTGCACATAATATTAGAATCTTTACAGGTGTTTTATTCAAATCTACAAAATAAATACATAAAAGTAGAAGCTTAGAACCGGAAAAAGAAATCTCTTTCATGTGTATTTCTAATCTTTTATTTTATTCTATATTTACTAATAGCAGCAATTTATAATAATTTCATTGAAAAAGATGTCAAAACATGAAAAACAATTAAAAATTATTAAACTGACATGACAATAGTCATTTCAAAATGATTTACTTTTCTGAGTAAATAGAGTATCAAAAGGCAGTCAATAATAAGGTTGTCAAAGTGCAATTGGCGCAAAAATTACTAATTTATAGTTTTAATCAGAACTAAAACAGTAAATACGAAGAATCTAAGCTGAAAATAATTCTCAGAAATGTATAAAAAATTACTATAAAGACTCATATAAAAAATATAGAATTATCATAAAAAAAAATGAAAGCAAGTCTAAAATTGAAAAATACAATATTCATAAAATGGTAATACCTTTTTTTATCGCTTATTATACTCATTTTAGAACATTTTTATATTGTAAATTTAGACCACTTAATAGGGAAAAACTATTGTTATTATAAAATACTTTAAATTAATACACTGTTAGTTTAAACGTTGAATATTATCGTCATTACACTGAGTACAATATCAAAAAATCGAAAGAAATTACAAGAGAGAGTTATACTTTTTAATTGTTTATCATTAAATATACAAATATTAAAATAAAATCTTCAATAGAAATAAAAAATTAACCTTTTCCCGTCCAGAAATCTTAAAAAGAATCAATTTTATGATTCTTTTATGGTTTTTTGGAAAGTTTATTATTTGCTGTTCCTTAATAATATACCAATATTTCTTAAGGACTCGGAATTATTTTATTATTATCAATGTAGTTGACTACATCTGGTAGATCAAAAATAATCTACCGCCCACGAATGAGTTAAATAGATTAGAGAATATACCTTCGATATTATTCATTAATATATAAAATTACGCTTTTTCCGGAATTTTATTTTAAAAGCTCTGAATTTTTCTAACAATTTAACAAATCTAAAAATGTGGAAAACATATAAAACAGTCTAATTAAAAATAATACATCATCAAAAGAATATAAAAACTAATAATAAAATGAAAATAAATACTTCTTTCAGACTCCTTATTGTGTACCTGATGAATTGTGATGCGATCAATCAAAAAAATAACTTTGCTATCACACTGGTATAGAAACATATTCTTAAAAATATATATTTCTATTCGCGAATTTTACATCATTTCATATTGCTATCAAAAATTTTAAAACTTCGCCGGATATAATTCAACACATGTTTGACTGGTTAGAATAATATATTTCATTTTTATATACTTTAACCAAATGAGAATTTTTTTATACCTTTGAATCTCAGAATAATCTTAATTGTAATCTTCCTATCGATTAAAGGTAAGAATATTTTAATAATAAGAGAAAAAAATTAAAAAATATTTTCTAATTTACATTTTTTCTCTTAAATAAATCTTTCTTATGAAATTTTAGATATAAGCAGTATCTACTATATCACATTGATTCTCTAAAATTTTTATTTTCATAAATTGTATATAAAAAAAATCTTGAATCATGGACAGTGAAGTCCAAAGAATGAGCGTACCTATAATCACTTTTTTTTTTTCGGAAATAGTTTAAGCTTTGAATATTATAAAATGAATAATTCCCGGGTGAGTTTTATTTATTTATAGCACTGAATTTTTTTTTTGCATGATAAATACTGGCTTAAAACCTAATAATGGTGATTTCTAAATATATATCCAATACATCCAAAAAAAATTTAAATAGAAAGCGAATGTGTATCAATGATTCTAAAACGCTAAATTTTTCAAGTTTTAAAAATAATTAATATATAATTTTTAATGATTAAATGTATAGTTTTGGCAATTTTAAGTTATTTTATCAAGAAATCAGCCAAGTTTGATACAATTAATTGATATTGAATGTATAAAATAAAACTAGTAAATAAAATTAAGAGAAAAATTCATAGATTTATAATTAGTAAAATATTATCACTATTAGATAGATCAAAAATTGTATAAACATAATATAGGACTTTATATATATAACTACTGCCGAATTTTATCTTGCTAAATAAGTTTTTTATTCGCCTCAGTAAGTTTATTAAACATTTAAATTTATTAAATGTTAAAAAAAAACACGCAATTCAGAAAATCTAAACCAAGGTAAAATTAGCATTATTAAAGCTATTGATAGATACTTGTATAAAATTTTTTTATGCAAAAGATTGAGGAATATTCTATGTAGCTTAGATATCTCGTAGATTTTTTTGATATTAAGATTAGCGGTAAATAAAAAAATGAAGTAATTATATTTGAAATATAAAATAGCATTCAGTACATGACTTTGATTTAATAAAATATCAGACTGATGTTAGTTTCCAAACTATACAATGCACAAGCTGATAGAAAAAGTTCTTATCTGTGGAATATTAATATGTTGATTTATTAGTTGATTTTTTTTATCATTTAGGCGATTTGATATATATAGGAATCTTTTAATACTACCTTTTATTTTCCAAAGAATATATTGTTTTTAAATTAGAAAAAATGAATCACATTAACATAAAAATATAAAGCAAAAGCCTTGTCTACAATATTTCAACAGGGTCTTCGTTTGATAAGTAATATATTTTATCCTCCGAGTTTAGTATTGTATCAGGAGATGGATTAGCAAGGAAATAGCTCACATTTTCGCTAGATTCAAGAGACTCAATTTTCTGTTCAGTAATTTCGATTTCCCGATATTTTTTAGTTGGGTCTAATTGTCTTGCAACTGAGACACTATTTCTATACAGCCCTAAGCATAAGCCTTTATACGCGAAGCATAAGTACAAGAAAAGATCTGAAAAAGGTTTACCCACAAATCTTTTTGGAACATCTATCATATATACATTGCTATCTAGATCAGAGGGTACAGACGTTAAAATTTTTGGAATATGAGATTCGTCTAGCCCAGACGAAATCATTTTTGATAGCTCAACATCTTCTGTTATATCACCGCATGAAAAAATCAAGTTTTTCAGTATGGCGATTAAATCGTTGTTATAGAAGCATTGACCAATTAAAGTATCAATTACAACCGGAGCAAATGCATTTCCTGCCATAAAACAAGGTCGGAAGAACGTTTGAATATATCCTTCATCCAATTCAAACTCGCTCTTTGCTCCTATAAAACTCATATTCTCCCTGTTGTTCAATTCAATAAACACAAACAAATCCTTGTTGTTAGTAGTCAAATATTCTATGTTTAAGACTGATATTAATGATGATGAGTCTGATGTAACCATGCTAATATCAGTGTCTTCGCTTAACACACTGACACTCTCTTGATTACCACTAAATGAGCTTAGCAATACAATCGCTTTAGATGCTTCCATAATATTTGCTTTGACTAAATCTGGTTTATGCTCAGGGGATCCCGAAATAAAGTAAACGTTACCAAAATCCTCCAAAATCTTTTTCTCCGAATCGCCGGGCGGTGATTGGCACAAAAACAATATAGGTACCATGTTAGGAAATATATCATTCTGTACTTCAGCTTCTTTATCGGAGCTATTTTTCGTGTAGCCATCAGCATTTTTTTGTTTCGAAGCTTCAAATGAGCTATTTGGGCATTTTCTTATACTTCCAACCAAATATTCCATACTTCCAGGAAACGATGAATCTGATATACAAACTACAACGTGATTCTTAAACTTTGGCTTAGACTCAGATCCATCTTTATTATTTTTTTTCATCAACGCAACTTCCAGCAAACTTCCACTAGATTCAAATGCTATATTATCAGTAATTTTTTCGATTTTTTTTTTTATATCCTGATCTGCAGCATTAGAGGAATTTACACTGCTTGAATCTTCAGTTGAGCTCGCATTACCAGCTTTTTCTGTACTTTTTATTTCTGGGGGTGCTACGCTCTCTGACGCTTGCTTCATTGAGGATGTGTCGAAAAATTGATCATTATCTTCTGCCTTTAAGCTGGAATTGCTAGAATTGCTAGCTTGCATCAAGCTGGTTTTATTAGTCTCTAGATATTCAATAGCAGCTTTTTTTGATTCGTTATCTGGTACCAAAGGCGTTTTTTGGCTATCTACAGAGCTGAGTGGTTTATTTTTTTGGTCATCCATTATTGTAGAGTCTGAATTTTCAGAATTTATAGAAAACCTCAAGCTTTTTCCTGTTCCAGAACTTATATTTGAAGTTCCTTTATTTGGTTTTTTAGCACCTTTTTTAATACGGCTAGAAGATGAGGGTGCCATATTTATGGGTTTTCCATTCATAAAACTATCACATTCGCCATAATCACTCTCTGGTATCGAAAAATTATAATCGGTTAATTGCGCAATTTCTTCTGATACTGATTTATCCGAGTTAATCATATACCCAGTTTCTAGCCCTGTTAAAACATAATCGCTCGGGTTTAAGAATACTTCGTCAGCAGCTCCAGTTATAGGTATTTTTGATTTTCCATTCACATAATCTGGGTTTACTTTGATAGCAAACAAAATGCAACTGTACTTTTTATAAATGTACTGTGCTGCTAAGTTGAATTTCATTCCCCTAAAAAAAGGAGAAAATTTTGTTGTGTATATTTCTTGTCCTAAGCCATCGATATACTCGTCGTAAAAAGCGGATTTTTTTTCATCGATTGCAATTTTGGTTATCCCATCGAGGATATTATCAGATATTGTAGTGACTAAGCATACAAGCATAGAAGCAAATCCTGGTATTGAGGTTCCTAGAGCTATTAGCCCTGATCGAAGTTCGGGAACGCATAGTACATTTTTGGACATAAAGCTTAAATTCAATGACGTTTCGGGCCTCGAAGCTTGAACAAATATAGGAACTTCAGCGCTTTTTGATAGCAAATATTTTTTTATTGCTAAGCAAATCATTACTTTTTTAGATTCCTCTTTAAGCGACCCTGAGTCTGAATTTTTCCCAGTTAAAATAAAAATAGAACTAGCTTTCTCAGCACACACAGCCTTCAAATCATTTCCTGATGTTGGAGAAGCTAATACAAATCTTACACAATTGAGATATCTTGGCAAGTTTATTAAATTATTAACATTATCGTTAGGGGGGTTTTCACTCATCAGGACAAGAAAAGTATTTATCACCTTTGACCCATGGTCTAAGCAATAAAATTCTCTTAAAAATTCTTCCAAAGACCCGTAAGATAAATCTCCGATTACAATAACATGCCTCGAATTTTTTTCAGGGGTGTAGCTTGATTCCCATGGAGATCTGTTTTTTATTAAACCAAGTACTTTTTGCATTCTAGATGGTAGCCAAAATATTCCCAAAAACATAATAAATATTGAAATAAGTTGAGTAAATAGCCCATCAGGATTTACTTTTGAGCTAAGGCCTGTTACCGAACTAATCGCTGTGAAGAAAAATACATCAAAAAACCCGACTGTTTCTGCATGCTTAGCATATCCTTGCTTAAATAGCACAACGTGTGTAATAACAGTAATAGCGGTCACTGTTGTCAAAACAATTACCAAGGCTTCAGCAGAGTGTCTGTTTACGGGGTCTGCCATAGCTCTAGTTTTTGTTGAGTCTACCACCCTTCTTATGGAAAATTGCAGCCTGACAAATCTTAATGGATATAAATAAATAAAAATCCCTGAAGACAAAACAGTATTGGTTAGAATGCTAGGGTCAAAGTATATTGATATCAGGATAAATAGCGGAGTCAAAGTCGACACCGTGCTGATTATTGAGTATGGTGATAATATAAAGTCGTATAAGTCAGGGCAGACATAGTATCTTGGTAAAAATATGAAAAATAGTATCATGCTAGTAATGAAGTCAAAAACCAAACAGTGTAGAGATATAGTTTCGTTATATTTAGAGAGCTTATGAGCATAGTAAAAATATGCTACACATAAAACCATGTTGAAAAACGCGTCTAATTGATCCCATTTTCTTCCTATATAACTTTCGTTTAAGTAGTATCCAATAATTTGTCTTCTGGTGGGCTCAAGCTCGTCAACATTTCCCGGGAAATGAATTGCGCTTTCATATCTTGTTCTTCTATTCTTTGAGTTTTTTGGATTTTGATTAACCCTTCCTGTTGCGCCTAATAACCCACTTGAAGAATTTGGTGCTGTTGCGCCAAAGAATGTATCATAAAACTTGTTTCCTTCTGACTCAGAGGGTGCAATACGCTCTGAGCCTTTTTTACTGCCCCCAAACTCGTACTTTTGGTACAGGATACGATCCATGATTATTTTGTATTATAATCTTTTATCGTTAATAATTATAAAAAATTGATAAATACAAATAAAATTTTAAAAAGTACAAATGATGATATCTGATGCTTTAAATATCCCAGGCATCAAAAAATATATTTTTGGACTTGGTATTGTGACAAATAGATTCAAGTTTAATTTATTTGTTGAAGTCGATATTTTTTATTAAAGCGAAATAAACAAACTTTAAATAATATCATCTTCCCTTCTCTATAACCCAATTATTCTGAAAAATATACAAGTAAACAAAAGAAAATTGAAATTCAAGCAATGAGCTATAAAAGAACCACTATCTTCATCGTTATTACTATATAATTCGCTTAATTAGATAAACGAATTGAAGTCTGTTAGATTTATGCAAACTCGAACATGGCTCTCTTCCAATTAAAAAAATTAAAAAATAATAATACCAATAATGCTTTGTTTACCTATTTATTGACTACACCTGGAATAACTCTATAGTAATTGAATTATACACCTTAGTTTTGTTTATAAACCATTCTTGGATTCTTTTCAGTAAAACTAAAAACCCAAGTCATTTAAAATTTTAATAAACTCATGAAAAGAAAATACTAATAAACTAGAATTTCTGTGTCAAGGTTTATTTTTAGCCAAGAAATCAGCGATTTTTTAATATTATGAATTAAATAATAATTCTTTCACAAACTTTATACTGTGTGAATTAGAAAATGGTTTCAAAAAAACTTAGTTACCTAATTTAAGAAAACTTTGAATCATTTTAAATACGAGACCTATAGTTATTTTAGTCATGAAAAAAATGGGTTCAGATACTATAATAGCAAATTACCGAATGCAATATCAGCTGTGAAAATAATGCATATAATGTTATAGCTAATTTTATATCTTTTTAGCTGTTGACATTGTAATTATTAACTCTTTCGGTAGTTGGAAATTTACATTGTGGCTAAATAAAATATTCAACTTTTTTTCATTTAGAAAAAAAAAAGATTATTCAAAATATACGTTGCTACTTGGTTTTTTAATGCAAATATTCAAAAGCTACCTATTGTTTGAAACAGCCGAACTTGATATATTAAAATTTTCCAACAATTCAATTTTACACAGACTATTTTTTTCGCCCTGGGTAGTTAATTAAAGCAAATATTTTTCTAATATCTTCATTTTGTAATAAAACTCTGAGTTTAAAATTTTAATAAACGATAGTTTTAATTTGACATTAAATTGGAAAATTCAATCCGCAAAAATATCACATTCATCCACAATCACATTACCTAGTTCACACTAACAAATATAACTAGTATTATAGTAAACATAGTTCCCGAAATTTTTTTTAGTAAATACAAATATTTATTTATCCTACGATTGACCACTGACTATTATTGGGCTTGGAAAAGTAGCAAAAAATAAAATAGCAACTAACAAATAATTAAATTTTTAAAAAAATTAGCGTATTGGCTTAAGACTGTTAGAGCAAATAATCATTCGCTTGGTAATTCGCTAAATAATCATAAAACAATAATTGTTTTAGTAAATTTCTATAGGCAAAACTTTGCAAGCTGACCACTAAGTTTAATATTTCTTTTCTAAAAGTTTGTCTACTATGTGAATGGCAAGATCTTACAATTCAAACTAAAATTCAAACTAAAAAAATTCCAATTAACTTGTGATCTTTTTTACAGATAATGTATGCATGTTATTAAGGCTCAATATTGTATAATTTAATATCATAAAAATTTAATTATTGAATAATGATATTAACAATTACTCTCTATAAGTATATCCTTCGCTCTTGAATAAATATGTCAAATAAAAAAAAGTTGACCAAATAAGTAGCGTTTTTTTTTGAAGATCACATATTAGAAGTCAATAGTACACCACATCTTTATCCGATGTTATATTATTAATAAAATCTTTAATGCGCTCAACATTTTCTCTTTTTACACTTGATTTTTGTATTGTTTTTTAGTCTATCCGCTTTTTATTGATCAAATTAATATTAATTATCATAGCAAATAATTGTGTAAAATAAAACAAATTACCAACTATATAGCAGAAAAAAAAATTATTAACAAATTAAAACCATAGTATAAATAGATTATTTATATTTCTGATGTAATATACAGGTATTTGATTTTATCATGTAAAGCATTGATGAATAAATAACTTGCATATATACTGTATTTGGTTCATAAATATGAACAAAGCAGCCTAATCTAAAAGAACTAATACAATGTACACTCTCAATTCGCGGGCGCACAAAAAAAAAATTTTTTTTAGAACTAAATAAAACGAAAATTTGATAATTTCGCAAAATAATTTTGTTTGGGAGACTCATTAATGGTTAGATATCAAAATTTATACAACCACAATAAGAGTCGATGGATTGTTTTAAAATAGATTACTTGTGAAATTTTTACACTTTAATGCTAAAAATTTATTAATGGCGTATTTTTTTTTGTAGCTTTATCTTTTAGTAGCTATTTATTTAAAGAACGAGTCGATTAAAATTTTGAAATGAGAACTATATTTTCGTGAAATTTTTTGTATATTTATTTAAATTTTTTGCAAAGTGATTATTTAGTAATAGTAAAATTATTTATTTCCAACAAAGATTATTTGTAATTGTTATAAAAATAAATTGCAGCTGTGTATCTGGGATTTAATGGTAATTTATAAATTGTTATATTTTTTATCAAAATTTGCCATTTACTAATACTCAGTAAAAAAAAAAAAATTGTTATTTAAAGTTATTATATATGACAAAGTTTGGGGTTTTCCCTGAAGTATGTATATTAACATTTTAACCTGCTTAAAATGCGTATTTTATATATTATTCGGTGTTTTTAATTGAAATACTTTTTTTTTTTTTCAAACTAGAAATTTGACGAGTTGTTGCAATTAAAAATATTGACATATAATTAAGCACAAGTTTAGCATAGACAAAAAACTGGTGTATTTATTTCAAGTTGCGCTTGAAAAAATTCCAAATATATATTATATTAAGCGAATTATACAAATATCTATATTTTTTAGTTTTTTTTTTTTTTTAGAGGGTTTAATAAACATAATTTAAAAGTATACTAAAATCTATTAAAAAATATTTAAAAAGTTAAAAAAATATTAAAAAAAAAATTTTTCAACCGACCCCCCTCCGCCGCTCTAGCAGC
>LSSN01002778.1:0-28795 GCA_001970855.1 Smittium culicis | reverse complement strand
TTTTTTTTTTTTTTTTTTTTTTTTTTTTTATTTAAAATTTATTGAAAATAATTAATAGATAAGTAAAAATATATATATTAAAGGTTATTCTCAACCAATTCCATCCCGACCCACTAGGGTCTCCATACCATTGCGGCTTTGGGTCCAGGAGGTTGGTGCTCCTATTAACTCATTAAGAGTAATAGTGCGGGTGGTTAAGGTTGCACTCAGAAACGATGCTGTTGCTAACACCGCTTTGACTGCAGGTTTGTTAAAATTCTTTCGAATCCCAACTGTATTATAGATCAACTCCCCTCCAAGGAGCTTGCCAAGTAACTGTTTATCGGTTGAACCGGGCAATAGATTGTAGGTATCCGGGATAAATTCTCCCAATTTTTTTCTTCGTTCATTGGTCCATTTTGAACAATCTAGTATCAGATGCTCTACTGATTCCGGTTTATTAATGTTGCAAAATGGACATTTTCTAAGGTATAACATATCTAATTGTCTTGATTTTGCTAGTTTCAGACATGTTTTAAATAATCCTAATCTTATTTTTATTATTAACTGTATTCCTTTAGAATACTCAGGGTATAATATCTCTACACCTGCTACATTTCTAATAGCTCCAATTCCACTAGATTTTACCCATTTGCTTATAACGCTTTTGTCATTTTTTATAGTTCTTGATTTCAATGCCTTTAGTGTTTCATTTGGCTCCTCTTTCTTGCAGAATCTTTTGATCCATCTACTTGTACCTGATACCCATGTGCTAAGTTTAGCTTTCATTGGTTTTTCTATTAGTTCAGCTATCCATGTCTTAGAATTGTGCCATTTAAAATATGCCCTTTCTCTTGAAACTGAAGCTTTTTCGTTGACTGTTTTTATTTTTAACTCTTCTCTTAATCTTGTTAATGCTACCGCTTTACCAGCTCCAATTATTAGCCTTGAGGCTAGGTCTACAACCTTTTGAAGCTTATTGATACGTGACTGGCTCATTCCAAATATCTCACCTCCATATGTTGCTATGGGGATAATTACAGATCGAATCAGCGTTGCTCTTATTGCTATAGGAGTTTTATTGTTTTCCAAAAAATAGTACATTCCACTTATTGCTCTTGAGGCAGCCTCGGCATTGTTCTTAATTGCGGAGACATGATTCCATTTATCATTGAACATTACACCGAGGTACTTATATTCTTTAACTTGAGGTACTATTCCATTTTGCATCATAAAAATCATCTTTGTTGATTGACCTATTCCTATTACTCCACATTTTGATGCATTAACTTGCATCTCCCATTTTTCTGCCCATTCTGATACTCTTTCAAATGCTATCTGTAGTTCTGATGGGCTATCAGCAAATACAACTGCGTCATCTGCAAACAATAATCCTTTGATTTTTTTGTTTATTGTTGGTATATTTATTCCTTTTATATTTTCTAAAATATCGTTAATAAACAGATCGAACAGCATTGGAGATGCTGGGCATCCCTGTCTAACTCCTCTGCTATATTCAAATTTTCTTGATATAGAATTTCCGACTCTCACACAAATTCTGGGTGATTTATATAAAGCGCTTATTACTCTGTGCAACTGCCCTCCTATCTTCTGCGATTTAAGTTTACTTAATAGAGCCTCGTGTGGGACTCTATCATATGCTTTAGCAAAGTCAATGAATCCTATCCACGTCGGTATTCCTTTTATTTTCCTGCGTCTAACTACTTCGTATAGTACTGTTGCTTGTGAAACACATTCTTCTCTCGATCTAAAGCCAGCCTGCTCTTTTACCAGCAAATTATATTTGAAGTCTAGTTCATTCAGTTTTTGGGCCACTATTTTGGCTAATATTTTGACTAAAGTAGGAATAAGTGATATTCCTCTGTAGTTGTTAGTATCCCTCGGATCTCCTTTTTTAGGGATAGGGACTATTATACTTGTATTAAATATCTCTGGTATATGCGCTGAGTTCCACATTTTTAATAATAACTCGACTAGAAGCTTAGACAAATACGATTCTGGATTCTTTTCTTCTTGAACTAACTTCCATAATTCGCTCGGTATTCCATCGATACCTGGAGCTTTGTTATTCGGAGTAACTTTTATGGCCCGTCGAATATCGTCCCAGGTTATGTTTTTGTCACATTCTTCATAGTATTCATTATGTCGTTGTTCTATTTCTCCCCACTTATCTGCACATTTACTATTTCCCGATACATCTTTAGCCAACTCTTCAAAGTGATCAGCCCAAACTTTTTCTTTCTCTAACCCATCAGTTACTATGTTTCTGTGCCTATCAAATATCGGCCCGTCAATACTCGAAGCGTTAAATCTTTTTGCTTGGTATTTCAACCACCTCCATAAAAAGCGTGGATTGTTTTCCAAATACAATTTACACGCCTTTTTTATCTCTCTATTAGATTTTTTCTTATAATCCTCACGTCTTGAATCCACTGCATCATTTTTTGCTGTAGTATATCTTTCTAGATTGCACTCCCCTTTCTGATATCCTAAAAACAGTTTTCTCCGTTTTTCTATCAATTTTATCGTTTTATCGGAAAATAATCCAAATTTTTTGGATTTTTGTGAAGAAAGATATCCATTTTCTTCACACATTTTCCATATATTACCATAAATTTTCTTTGCATGGTCATCAATTCCATCTTTCATATTGGCTAGAACGGCAAATCTGTTGTTGTTTATGATATTTTTTTTGTGATTTAAAAGCTTTGAAGTATTTATTTTGATATTTTTGGGTTGTGGCTTCAATTCCTGGATATTCCATTCAGCAAATAAAGGAAGATGATCAGATAAATCCACCGATTTTAATATTTTCGCGAATACTGGTTTCGATTTTATTCCACAATAGAACAGATGGTCAATCATGCGACCGATCTTTCCTTTATTCATTCTTGAGCCTGTGCTGTTAAATACGTTTGCTCTCTGAAAACCTATTCCTATTCTATTGCTAAAAGATAAAGATTTCAATGTATCCATGTTTAGATCGCCCATCATCAGTATAGGCATCTTATTATTCTTATTTTTCTTCCTCCTGCAGAATACAGAAATTTGTTTAACTACTATTTTCCGTCTTTTAGGATCAGATGGTATGTGCGCATTTACAATCACAGACTCAAATTTATTTCCATCCTTATATTTGCCTGATATTTCGCATGCCATCCAATTTGGGAAGCTTTCCATCTCGTTTATTTTGATTCCTAAATCATTTTTCACTGCTACTAATAATCCTCTACCTCCCCTGCGAATGTTAGTTTTGACTTCTACTGAAGTATAACCATGTATCATACATCTCGAAGATTTTTCAGTAAGCATTGTCTCTTGTAAGCAAATTAAAGTTGGTTGGTACTTCTCTAAAACAAATTCTAGCTGATCTTTAATTCCTTTAATTCCTTGGACGTTATATGAGAAGCACTTAAATTTACCAGATTTTATTGGAATAAGGCTCTTAACAATTCTGGGAGCCCCTCTCATCTCCTTAGGTTTATCAAATCTAACTCTTGCTTTCAATTTATTTTTAATTTTAATTAAATCATTTTTGCATATATTTTGATTTTGCATTAAAACAATTTCGTATCTCCATTCTGAATTTTTTTGTTTTATTCTATGTAATTTAAACTGATTTCTTAGCAACCTAGTGTGCATGCATATCATTTTACAAACCGTGTGTTTAGATAGCTCGGGAATATTCCATAATAGAATATTCTTGCTGTATTTCCCCCCTTCTTTATTCGTACTAATATTGCCACTTCCAACTCTAAAGGGATTGTTTGAAGCAGCTGTAATCAATTTCATACCCTTGTACCACTGGATTTTTGCTCAGTGGTACTATTCATAGAATAAATGAAAGATTTTTCAAATTCTAAATATTCGTTACACGAATATTTATTAATAAGTGACGCCATCCTTTTTGATGGTATATTGTGGTTGAGTTCGGAGGTTAGCCACATAAACCTCTTTTTAAGAGCTTCTATAGATCTATTATCCATTATTGGGTTATAATTAGTGTCGATGTAGACTCCTTTTATGTTCGTCATATATTCTATGATTCTAGGTATAACCTTCTCATTAGCGGAAATCTCCAGTTTTGTCTCTGTTGCCCAGCCTATGTTGCCCAGAAAATATGGCTTCACCGAGCTTTGGAGGATAAGATTTTTTATCCAAGATATCCTGCATTTTTTTAGACCTTCAAAATATATAATTTTATATTTCGCTGATTCGAAAGGCGACTTTCCAGCTATAACCTTTTCTATTTGCTCATTCGATAGCTCCGTCCTTTTGTATTGGTATTGATTCTTGGAAATATAGACATTTTTCTTTGCTATTTCTGCATAGCTACCTCCAGGTTGGCTCAATTTTAGTTTATCAGCATTTGATTCACTTACGCTCATTGATGTTTTTTTGGCGTCGTTTTCTTGGTTCACTACAATATTTTTTATTGGAATAAATGGTTTTTTTGTTACTTTAACTGCTGGTACTTTTTTGGTAAGTTTTTTTATTTGTTTCTCGTTGCCATCCTCTGAGCGAAAAATGTTGGCTATTTTCTTTCTAGTTTCGGAGATTAGGTTTTTGACTGCATTTAACTGCTCAATGGGGATCTTTTTTGATGGAAACATATCAGTTAGGCACATAAACTCCATTTTTAATGCAGTAGTCTCCGTATCGTCTAGTCTGTGTCTTTTGGATTTTTTTTCGCTAGAGCTCTCGCCACTCTGAGAAACTGCCTTTTTGGACTTCAAATCAAAACTAAAAGTATTTGCTTTAGTCTCCAGCGGGATGGCAGGCCTTGAGTTTTTAGCCCCCGTGAAGCTAGAAACAGGCGGCGATGGTACGCCAATCTCTGATATTTGCAATAAATCCCTTTTGAGATACCTTGGGTTTTTTTTAATAAGCCCCACTGTTCGCTTTTCAGATTGACGGCTCCCATTTTTGTAAGCACGGATAGCACGGCTTTCGACACCTACCAAAATTTTATCTACGTTCACCTTTTTCGAGTTGGTTTCCAGTTTTTTGTTCAGAGATTCCATTCTTAGCTTAGCCATGGCTTCTGAATGCTCCTTGGTATCTTCAACGAACTCTCTGTATTCCTCCTTCAAATGTCTTCTAAAGGCCTTATCTTCAGCTATTACAGGTTTAAAGCCGTCTGAATTAGTACTGCATTCTGAGGAATCAGTTTCCATTTTTGCCTCTTCATAATCAGAAGTTTCGCTTTCGCTTATGTCCATAACGTTGACATCTTCAGTTTCGATATCGTTAACTTTTGGCGCCGGGGTGTTGACAGTTTTAACATTTTCAGGAATTTGATGATTCGGTTTAGGCATCTCGGGTGCTGAAGCTTTTTTTTCAAGCAATTGAGGGTTCAGATCCTGCATTTCAACATCTTTATTTCTGTTCGCTCTATTATTCGATCCTGTTTCCCAGGTTCCTTGGCTTGTCGATGTACTCTTAGTAATTGGTCTGGTGAACTGTGACTTCAAAGCAGAGAAAAAATTTTGGTTCGAGATTTCGAATCTCGAATCTCGATTCTCCTCATCTTGAATTGGAGAAGACATGATCATCTTGGAACTTGTGGTCCCCTGTACTCTATCTGCAAAGATCGATGGATTGTCGGCTTCAGTTGAAGAAGTACTGCTGAGCTCGTCTGAGCTTGAGTTGATGATCGTCATTGACGATTTGCTCGATTGGTGATTTGAATAAAAAAAATTTTTTTAAGAGTATAAATTTTAATCAATTATGATTGGCTACTTCCAGAAAAAAAGCTTAGGGAAGAGAGAGAGTTTTTTATGTCGTCCCATTCATTGTTTGATTCATCGTCTGATTGTACAATCTTGGGCTTGTATACTGTTTTATTCAGCATGCCCATTTTTGCATTCGAGATTGTGGATTCGTTTTTTTTTTGAGATTTTAAGAGTATAAAATGTATTAAATTTTGATTGGCTTCTTCCAGAAAAAAAGCTTAGGGAAGAGAGAGAGTTTAGCTTGTCAATGGCATTAATTTTTTTCTTGAGTGCATTTTTTTTGCTGTCAGATTTTATCGCTCTCTTAGATGCGTTGAAATAATTCATATATTCATTTACGCCTACTCTTAAAAATATAAACTAAAAATACAATAAGCTAAAAAAATCTTATAATAAAATCCTCTGGCGGTTTACCGCCTGCTTTATTGAAACTAGTTTAAAACATATATAAAATAAATATAAAACTACTTAAAAAATATTATATAAAAAATTCGCTCAGCCAACTCCCCTCCGGCCCTGTAGGGCCTCCGTACCTGAACTCTTAAATATTTAAAGCTTTTTTATTGGACTAATCTTAAAAAAAAGCTTAAAATGGAGAGGGAGGGCAGACATATATGTATGGAGAAAATTTTACTCCGAAAATGGTTAAGATCAAACAACATCGATGATGGTAATAGTATTGGGAATGATATCTTGTTATTTGGGAGTTAAGTAATAAAATGTGAGACGAAGATATGATAGAAATGTAAAAAAAAAATGGGGGAATTGGGAATGGGTTGAAATTCAAATTTATATATTAATATATGTATACTATTTTTGATAGAGAATATTTAAATGCGGGAAGGATAAAGCATCTATAGGAATAATAGAGAAAAGTTAGGATCATATAAAAAAATTCGGTTGATAACATAAGATTATAAAAGAAAAAAATAGCTTACAATTCTGACAGAAGCACCCATAGCACGTGGAGGCAAGTTATTTCTGAATCTGGCTCTAACAACACCGGAGTTACCGTGAGGTCTGCTAATGCGACCCCAAATGACTCTATATCTGGTACCGTTGATTTCTCTTTTACCGCGGTAAACGTAGGCGATGCGCTTACCCAAGTAGAAAGAGGTATCTTTTTTATCGTTGACACCTTCGATTTGGATCAAGGATGAAGATTGGGTTTGAGCTCTTTGAGCGCGTTGGAAACCCAAAAAGCGACCTTTACAATACAATCTATATGAACATTAATAGAAATAAATTAATACATGGAACGGTTGAGGTAATGGAGGGGGTAAATGAAGGATTAAGTTGTGAGTGGAAAAGGTCGAGTTTTGATTATGTGATACATGGAATTTACGTCGTGATAGAGCCGTATTAAATCGTACTAATAAATATTGTAGAAAGTATAAGTTGTGAGGATATTCTTACCTTACAGGTTGAGTCATGGTGAAAATCGTAAATCAAAGATTAAGAAAGACCGATTCAAAAGTTGAGGCAGAAAAAATATTTAGATTCAATTTTTTTGACAATTTACCAAATGCTCAAATAGTTAAACTAAGGTTTTTTTTTTTTTTTGTCGCACTTTATCAATTTGGCAAACTAAAAGTTTTTATAATACGTTATTGGCCAAGACAATAGGTATAAGATAATTGGGATAAATTAGTATTATGATAGGCTGAATTATGAATTATGAGATGTATTGGTTATTTACTTTTTTAGTCGCTAATTATTGGATACATATAATTAAGATATTTAGCGATTCGATACGAATATTTGGCATATGAATAATTATGGCAATTGGTTCAGCTAATAGTATTTATCAGATTCTGGAGTTTAGTGAATAATTGGCTATAATCTTATCGTTATGCAATAAGAGTAAGGAGTTTTAGTTCCACAGCTTCAGTTGGAGTGAAGAAGAAAGTTTATATTAGGAGCAGCTTTAAGTAATACTTTACTTGAAGTTGTAGTTATTATCTAGAAGCTACTAGTCTAAATTGAATGCCCAGAACCCTAGGATATCGCTTACAACGTTATAAAAATATAAAAAACATCTTAGTATGAGATAAGTTTAATAATAGAAATAAAACTTGATGTATACTTTAAAAACTATAGAGTTTATATAAACTTTCGAACAACAATAACTTATAGTTGAGATTGATTAAATGATTATTAATATTACTGATTATGTAAATGTTCTTAGCAATGATTCAGTATAAAACAGCTCGGCTAATATTGGTAAAATAGAAAGCTCAGCATGCTATAAAACAGTTAGTGAGGTTATATAAGCTGGGCAACTAAGTGGAACTATCGAAGCAGATTGTGATGTTGAGAACTCATTATAGAAATGAGATGATTTTGAGTGCAAGCTTGGCTGTGAATAAAAATTTTGAAGGCATAGATGGAGGTTATGTAAGATAGTAAAAGATGAGGAGCGACAGTGATATAGGGATAAACTAAAATGTAAGCGCACAAAAGTATAAGATATTGTATAGAGTGTATAGAGTGTATAGAGTGTAAAGTAATTAGACGATATTATCAGCCAATTAGGCGAGCTAGTATACGTATATTGGCCTGACCAGTTATCTTACGTTTAAAATTTCTTATTCGATTATGAACAATACCAGTAAATTAAATTAGCCAACAGGATCGATTTAGATGTAAATAATGGGTGATCATTAATATACGAATAATAGCAAAATATGTGACAGAATAATAAGGTGATTAAGATCTATTTAGCCAATAGCCTGAATCAATTTGGAGCGTAGATTATCCAATGGCATTGAACAGAAATTCCGATGAGGTAAAAACGCGAAAATACGAAGGCGCCAAAAACAAGCCAAAATGAGTTTAGCAACAAGACTGAATTATAAATTTGCTTAGACTTCTGATCAGCTAAAAGTAAACACAAAGTTATTACGACAGTAAAATAATAGTATATCCACAACCTTAGCTCGATTTGGACTCTGAAACTAGATATCTAGCACAATATAACTTTTATCCCTTTGTTACTCATCTTGTACATAAAGTTTACTCCATTCTTCCAATCATATTTTACATGAAATTCATCTAGCTTCTAAATGTCTTCAGGAATTCTCACTAATTTCGAAGTCTTTGCTAACCGACTTTCTGATCCCAATTTAGGTAAACATTTTCTTTTAATCCTTGCTCCCTTCATTCATTAAACCCCTTCAATCAACTTATCTTCGATTATCCCATCCCTGTTTTTCGTTATCATATAATATTCATCATTTATCCATTTTAAAGCTATCCCTCATTTTTAATTTGTTTCTTCATCTGTTTCGTGGATGTTTAATTTCATCCATCTTAAAATTTGTATATTATTCATCCTAATCTTAATACATCTTGATATCTCATTTTCCCTTACAAACTAATCATAACTTATCCCAATTTTATTCATCTTATTTATTTTAACTTTAGAGGTCGAGCTAAAGTGTACAATAGCTAGCGAATTATGCGATTCAATCGATTTATTCCAACCTCAAGACGGCTTACGATTTTGTAACCTTTTATGGCCATCAATAAAAAATGTATTAATAAACACTCCACCAGTTTTTATTAACTCTCATCCTGAACAAAGGCTCAGGATTACTTTAATACAAGTCATTCAAAAACTATCAAACACTGAGCTTTTGAGACCTGTTCCTATCGATATAGGCTCAACCCTCCTCCACATTGTTAGAACCGACAACGAAGAAAATTCTATACTCTCTCTAAAATCTCTTTACGATTTACACAGAGTATACAGAAGCTCTCTTGACGGTTTTGCTATCTCTTTCCTAGATTTTGCTGTCGAAGTATATGGAAATACCGATAAAATGGTTAACGACTTAGTGACAGTATCCGATATTGCCACCCCTACCACTACTACCTCAACTCCTGCCTTTTTTTCAAACTCCCTTACTCCAAATTCTACCCCATTCGATACTGATTCATCTGATGCAAATTCTAAAAAGCTCCCTATAGGAATTCTTTCTTTCAAGGTCTTATCCGAAATCCCCGTCATCATAGTTTCTATTTTGCAATCTAATAGAAAACTAGCCCCTACTTATGTCTCAAAGCTCTTACCTTTAGTCGTCACTATGCTCGAAATAGACTTTAATTCTTTATACTCAAACCACCTTCAATCTCCTGACTCAAACAACAAAATAAACAGTAAATTCAGATATCTCATAAAAGCCCAGTCGAAGGTATATCTCTTTATTACCCCATACTTACTCACACATTTACTGCTTTATTCTTTTCTCCCACTGCCTATTTCACCTTTGCAATAGTAATATTTATTTCTACTAACTTAGCCACATCCATTCGTTCTTTATTTAATAATTTATTAGACCTTGTCTTTTCTGGCATTTTTTGTAAGAAGTTTTGGAAGCTTACTTATAAGCTATCAAAATCAAATTGCTAAAATTTTTGTACGCTTATTATCAATTTGCCCCCCTGAAGCCGTAGACACTAGGAAGGAAATATTAATCGCTGGAAGGCACCTAGTTGGAAGTGATCTCAAACAAGCTTTCATCCCTCTAACGACTGAGCTTTTAGATTCTAAATGCCTCCTTGGAACTGGTCTTACTAGCATAGAAATTTTAAGACCATACGCTTTAAGTCTAGTTGCTGACTATATCCATAATGTCCGTGCTAATCTAGACTCTATGCAAATGTCAAAAGCTGTTTACTTTTACATCGAATTCATAAATGATACTAGCCTTAGTTCTCATATACGTGCGCTAAGTGTCAAGCTTCTATTTAGTATTTCCGATAGTATCACTAACTTAGACAACAAATACATTTCTCGTCACCTTTTGAGCCTCATACTAAAGTCTTTTTCTGAAGTTGTTAACGAAGTTGCCATTATATGCGAAATTTATGAGAATAGCGATAAATCTCCAAACATAGTTGATGAAATTGCCCAGCCTTTTCAACCTAGCTCCAAAAATCCAATTTACTTGGCTAACTCTGACCACAGTCAATTCTCTAATATTGATCACTCATACTCTTTTAAAAACAAAAGCATTTTAAAAGAGCGACTAATTGAGAAAGTTAAATTTTATTCTGGTGACACTATGGACTATATTAAAGATGCAAAGTTGCTATTAAGAAGCGTCTTACTAGGCTCAATCCCAGTTGTAAATGGCTTGGCTAAATCAAACTCTATTGTTCCTGAAGGACTTGATGAAAACTCTAATACTAAGCCTTGGAAAGACAAGTTATTAGATGAGCTTGAGCTTGACATCTTTAGATCTTTACTACACAATGGAATGTTAGCATGTTCAATTTATAGCGTTGTCAGAGATCGTGAAAGCTCTGAATCAAATGTGGAACCTCACCAAAAATACAATAATTTAAACACTAACCCATGGAGCTCTTACGATGTAAATTTTGGTATTATTGACCGTGAAGAAGAAGAAGCCCTAGAATCCTTTGTCAAGATTTTCTCTTCTTTTAAGCCTAAGTTTCATCACGAGCTCTTTACAATCGAAATGGATCACATTTTTAACATAGTTATAAAACACCCCAGTTTTGTTATCGCAATACAGTATTTGCTAACTTTAGAAGCTACCTCTCCAACAATAACTTCCTTGTTACTATCTTACCTTTGCCACCGTTTTGAAGATTTAGGGAATGGCGGTAGGGAGTGCTCCACAATGATTTTACACCTGTTTAAGTTAACTTTTTTAGTCCTAACAATGTTCCCTGATTCGAACGAACCTATTCTTCAAAAATATATATCCCAGATCATTAAAAAAACTATAGACCTTTCTTCTAGCTCCTCAAACCCCGAATACTATTTTTTACTTTTACGATCGCTTTTTCAAAACATAGGTGGCGGTCGATATGAAAGCTTATATAAAGAAGTAATTCCTCATTTACATGAATTACTTGAAATGCTAAACAGCACAATTAAAACAACTCATAAAAATTCACTGTTACAAAACTTGCTAGTAGAAATCAGCTTAACTGTTCCCGTCAGATTAAGCGTTTTGCTTCCATTTTTATCGCTGTTAATGTACCCTCTATCTTTGTCCTTAGATTCCACCCAAAATTTAGTTACTCAAGGCTTAAGAACTCTTGAGCTTTGTATAGATAATTTAACCAGAAAATTTTTAGACCCGATTCTAATTCCTGTTATCAACGATATATTAAAACCTTTTTGGAAAATATTATCAAATAACAATTTACATCCTTCACACGCTCAGTCAGCAGCTAGAATTCTAGGAAAACTTGGAGGAAGAAATCGAAACTTGTTGCTTTTATCAAACCTCAACGAATTTAGTAACTCTTCGCCGTCTGTAATATTTGATAACCCTAAACTATTCTCCCCATCTTTTCATTCGTTTTTCTCTCAGCCTTCTGGAATTTCTAAATCTTCAGAAAAATTGCTAGCAATCCCAATACCTTTTAGCGAATTCCAAAATAATGTAAAATTCCCAATCATTAAATCGCTTTCTCACGCGGTTATATCATTAGAAAATATTTCTGACCATTCAAGCTCTTTGAAAAGTGATTTCATAGATATTGATGTGCCAAAAATACCACTTTTTTCTGCTTGTTACTCCTTAATTAAATCATGTCTAGTGTATTTTATCCAAAATGAAATGAAATTTTCTTTAAAGCTTGACAGCAGCATATATGGACTTTATAACGAATCTATTAAATCTATTAGCTTGAAATTCGCCAGCTTTGTTGGTAATTCCCAAAAGAAACTCTTATTCCCCCTTTTGTCACAGCCTTTAACTGTTTCAAATCATCTATCAAACTTTGTTTCGTCTGATTATGTCCCAACTCCTAGTGTTTTGTTTGACCTAATAGCTAATCGAGATATAAGTCAAAATATCAATAATAACGGTGTTTATAATAAAGGTTTACAAATAACCCGATACTCTGAGTCTTGTGATTTACAGAAGGAGCCTTTGTTGATTAGTTTCCATGGTTTATTTTTATCTTGCATTTACAAGTACCCTGAGCCTAACTCTTGCTCTGTTGATTACCTTGAGCCTATTGATTTATTAGAATCCATTATCCAATGGTGTGCTTATCGTCTTGTTAGCGATTCTCTTTCAATATTGGAGCTTCTTGAAAACTTAATATTGAATGGCCAAGATTCAATAAAGTCTGACAACGACATAGTGATATCTCTAAAAATAGGATTGCACGGAATTGTCGATACAAATTCAATATATAGCACATTTTTCGAATCAATAGCCGAATCTATGGTTTCTCCAAACTACAATGTTAGAATTATCGGGAAAAATGCTTTATCTGCTCTACATAAATCTATATCTACCTTATGTGGTGATAATTCATCTTCTTGCTGGCTCGGCTGTTATTATTCTATTCTTAGCAGTTTATGTTTACATTGTTATGACTCTGATATTAAGACAAAGCAGTATGCGTGTGTTGCAATACATCACTTGATTTCGCTCCTACAGCCACAAACTGATTGGCTTGAGCATTTTTCTCCAAAAATAATTAAGGCCTTATTATTTACTCTTAAAGATTCTGAAGAAAACCGAACTTTAAAGAATGATGAGAATATATCTAAAAAAACGATCTTACAAATAATCTCCCTTTGCAACAGTCCTCCAATTACAAATCCCAAACCTGAGCAGACAAGCCAGGAACCTGAAAAAAATATCAAGATTAGCCCACCTATGTCTCCAGCCCAACCTCCTAGTCCTACTAAAATCGATGAAGAATCTGATGATGTAAAAATGGCTATTGCTGGTGAAGAAAATGATGTTCAAACTGAAGACAAAGACGTAAGTGAAAATATAGAACAGATCAAAGATAAAACCAATGAAAAGGATAATTTACAAAGCAATGATATAACCTTAGAGAAGGCTAATTTACATAACAATGATAAAACCATAGAAAAGGACAGCTTACAAAATAATGATAATGCCTCAGTAGTTGACAAAATAAGTGATACCAAAGCCTTAGAAGAAGATCAAACACAAAGCAACGGTAATTCGATTAAATCAGGTGATACTCAATGTGTCGATATTGATTTATCGAAAGAAGTTGATGCCCAAAATAGTAATAAAACCTTGAATGGTGACATTCAAATATCTGATAAAGAATTGAATGCAAGTGATACTCAAAACGTAGGAAAAGTTAATTCCGATGACGACCTACAAGCTAATGATAAGAACCCGAGCGAAAATAATTCTCAAGTTAGTGATAACATTTTGAGTCAAGACATAGCAAAAAGCGATGATAATATATCGATTGAAGATGATTCTAAAAGCGATGATAGAATTCTGGTTGAAAATGACGTAGATATCGGTGATAAAGGCGAAAAGATTAGCACTTCAACATCTCGAACTTCCTCTAAATATTCTATTTCAGTCGAAAATTTAGAAACATTTAGCAAATTTTCAAAGAATAGCATAGCATCACCACATAATCAAAATGAACCCTTTGTAAGAGCATCGAGTGAACCATTTGCTAACGAAACTAGCCCTCCCTCTAAAAAAATGAAGTTCAACGATGACTATGAAATTATTAAGGGAACTATCGATGTATCTGATACTTTGATTATTGATAAACTGTCTGTTATCAAAAGTAATAACTGTAAAAACGACCCTAATGCCCATGAAGAAATACTTTCAGATGATCTGGGACCTGAAAAAAGCTTGAGTAACAGTAGCGAAGAGTCTTCCAGTTCATCGAAACCAATCGAATCTAAAGATCAAGATAACACAAGTATACTTTTCAGCTTGATGCCTATCTTTGCTAAAGAACTTGCGAATCCCAACAACTCTGTCAGAACTGCTTCAAGATCTAGCCTTTGTCTTATTGCTGAAAAGCTTGGTAAGAGCGTAACTGAAATCCTATTTTCTTTAAAAGAACGTCTTCTAGCTCCTATTTTTGGAAAACCGTTAAGAGCGCTTCCACATGGAATGCAAATCGGTAGCATTGATGCCATTACTTTTTATTTATCTCTCTCGCCTTCATTTTTGGAGATTAATGACGGGTTTATCAGGCTACTTTCTGAGGTTTTAGCTCTTGCCGATGCGGAAGATCAAGCACTTGTTAGCCATCCTGCTCAGCTTCGAAGCAGTCAGCATGTTTTAGTTAATTTGCGGTTTACCTGTATACATATGCTAACAGCTGCCATGGAAAGATCTGAGTTAATGCTCGATAGATATAACGGTACCAGAGCTAGAATAATATCCGTCTTCTTTAAATCCTTGTATAGTAGATCCAATGAGGTTGTCGAAGCTGCAAATATCGGTTTGAAGAAAGTGTTAGCAGTTCAAAAAAAGCTACCAAAGGATTTACTACAAGCTGGCCTTAGACCTATTCTATTGAATCTGTCTGACTATAAAAGACTAAATGTTCCTAGTTTAGAAGGATTAGCTAGATTACTGTTGTTATTAACTAACTACTTTAAAGTTGAAGTTGGACGTAAACTTCTCGACCATTTATTAAGTTGGGCCAGACCTAATACTTTAAAAGCCGCCTCTGATAAGTCAGCTGGCGAGATAGTTGATATAAAAGTAATGATATCAATTCTTGATGTTCTATATTTGCTTCCACCTAGTGCTAGTATTTTACTAAATGATTTGGTCCAGATGGTTGTTACTATGGAGCACCATATATGCAGAACACTATCAAGTCCATTCCGTAGACCTCTGTTTATTTTTTTGAATAATTTTTCAGCAGATTCTGTCAAATATTTCCTCGGTAAATTCTCTGATACAGGCTTAATCCAATTTTTCTTGAATGCTTTAACTAAACCAGAATCCTTTAGTCTTCGTGCCGAAACAACTAAATACTACGAGTATTTTGTTGGACTGTTAGAAAAGTCAACCGCTTTTAAAAGTATTGATGAATTCGCTTCTGTAACTGATAAAAATATTATCAACTTTGACTTTTCGTCATTTCCAAATTCAGACTACCCTGAAAGTATTACCTTTCATATTATTAGATTACACTTTTCAATGCTAATTCATGCAATTACCAAATTTAATCATACTGGGTTGGCGCATATTGATTCTTTAATCAAGTCAATGTCTTTTTTGATTAATATTCATTCCGAAACTTCTAGTAAACTAATTAGTATCGACACTGGTGATATTTTAAATAGCTCTCTTTCTAAGTCAATTTCTGATAACGATAAACCAAAAGATGAAAACTCTATGAATATAATTAGCGAGGTTGACGATGATGCCAACCTTAAATCAACTAATTCTAAAGATATTGTCACTGAAGATCAAAAAGAGGTTGGCACTACTGAAGTGGTATTAGATCCTGTTGTAGTTAGTGAAGATATAAAGAAATCTCAAGCGTTATTTACCGAAGACTCAATACTTTTATACGTAGTATTACCAAAAACAATCAATCAATTATCAATGGCCTGCTTAAACTTATTCAAGAGTGCTTTATCAATAGATCCAGTTTCAATTTGTAGATTTGTTACGCTAGTTGGAAGCTGTGTCATTTTAAGAGGAAATAACTACATATCTGAAAGGATAGAATCATCTCTTTTAGAAACCAGCTCTATTAATGACTTAAAATTAACCCTCAATTCAGCCCTTGACTTCCTTCACTCTCCAGATGTTTCTTTATCAGGAAAGGTTTATCTAATCAATAACCTCATCTCACCACTTGTACTTAACTCGGCAAAAAATCTATTAAATGCTAAGTCTAATAGTTTAAATTTCTTGGACCATCTCTCTTCTATTAGATTATTTCATCAGCGGGTATGGGTTCAAATGGTAGTTCCAGGACTGGATGAAAGAATAGGGATAGATGATAGAGTAAAAGCTAGCTTGTTACAAATCACATTCCGTTTAATCAGAAACTACCAAGCATTAATTTCAGATGTTCGTAAAGATGTTATCAAATTTGGGTGGAATTTTACTCGTAGTAACGATACGATGGTTAAGCATACTGCCTATGTAGTGATATGCGCATTTGTTTCTGCGTTTGAAACCCCATCTAAAATCGTTCTTCAAGTCTACATTAGTTTATTACGCTCACACCAATTTGAATGCAGACATTTAGTTCAACAAGCTTTAGATTGTTTACTGCCCGTTCTTGATAAACGATTGAGCCAAGAAAGCACTTCAGCATCTAAAATTGATTCAACAAGCAGCCTTAATCAACACACGCCAAATAATCCAGATCATAAACCGAGCATGTCTAAAACCCCAATATGGATACAATGGACCAGACTTACTTTACAGGAACAAGGTGCGTTTTTATCAGAAACAATTCACATATATCAAATGATAATAAGGCACTCTGATATTTTTTACCCTCACCGTGATAACTTTTTGTTATACCTATCCAACGCAATTCCAAGAATGTGTTTGTCCCAAAATTCAAGTTTAGAATCAAGGACATTAGCACTTGATATTTTAGATATGCTCTTAAAATGGGAAGAAAAGAACCAATCTGACTACAAGAAGTCGCTTGAAGATGATGAAAAGGCAAAGCCTAGCTATTCTACAGAATTAAATGACCTATCTATCGAATATAACAAATCTAAAATAGATTTGACTAATGCTGAGCCTATAAAATTAGAGTCTCAAGAAGTCTTCAGCCAAGCTGAAGGTGCTTTTAAAAATCCCTCTGAGCATTCTCCAAATAAAAATGAGATGAATTTAGTTACAGCTTCTGACAACATACCTATGGAAGTTGATGCGGAGCCTACCGATACAAATAAAACTACTTCAGAAATTTCTACCGCTTCGAAAGGTTCTCTTTTGCTAGAAAAGGATTCCCTTGCATCTAGCGGTGACTATAAATCATCCAAGAATTTGACAGATCCAGAAACTCTTTCAGAATCTATTCCCGTTTCAAATAAGTTGGTGAATGATTTAATAATTAACAAAAAGGAATACATTCCGGTTATCACTGAATCAAGGAGAGAGGTAATTGTTAGCATTTTAATGAGACTACTTTGCATTGCACACGAGTTTGTAATCAAATCTGGCTTGGCAGAAAGAGCTCAAAACCTCTTGTTTAAATATATCGATCGAAAGGTTTGGAAAAAACTCCATTTGAGAATATCAATTTTTGAAAGATCAATGCAGCAACTGCAAAATTCGAATAATAAGACCTCTGTAATTCACTTATTAAAAACGTTAATAATAGTAACTAGCGAAATGGAAAGTGATGTGTTTGAAGAATACTTTTTCAATTTGTCATCCATGTTTACTAAGCTGCTAACTAACGAAGATTTGGAATCCGATCCCAACATATCGACCTTATCCAAGCAGTTATATTATAGCGCTTCAAATTCCGAAAGCGTCACCGACGAATCATCACCGCAGTTTACATTTGTAAATTATTTAAATACTTATATCCAAGACAATTTATTGGTTCCAGCACGATCTTTGTCATCATTATTGCTTTTGAACTCTGTAAAAAGTTATATCGGAGAATTTGTTTCTGTTATCACACCTCTTTTGATTAAACTCTTCCACAAAGCTTGTAAAGAACACCTATCTAAACCAGGGCGCGAAACCTTAGAAATTCCACGACCTGGTACTGGAGAAATCAACAACGAACTCACTTGGGATTTGGCACTCAGCTTAGAACCATCTGAAAGTAACGGAAATTTGCTTTCATCAATGTATTTACTAAAGTCGTTTTATATCGAGCTAGGTGATCAGAGGCGCCCATTTATTAATGCTTTAAATAACTTGATTGAACGCACAACTGACGTAGGTGTAAAATATTCTCTGTTAGTCCTGATGAGAGAATGGCTCTTTGGTAATGTTGACTTCTCTCCCAGTGTTAAGGATAAAACTTTACTCATATCTTCTTTGATGAATCTTGAACCTACTATAAGCGAAACATCAAATTTGGAAAAGATTTCATTAGACCCTGAACTTAATGATAATTTGGCATCGTACAAACTCAGTTTAAATGAAAAATCTAGCTCCAAGCTTGACAATTCCAAGCTTTTTATTTCTAAGCCTTATTTAGGAAATCAGTTTTTACTTTTGGTTTCTCAGATATACTCTAACCCATCTTTCTCAAGGTCTGAGCTAACAATGAGATTAGAGCAAGTCTTCTTAGTTGGGACAATGTATTACAACCACTCTACTAGAAAAAAATTTAGCGATATTTTCAATCTTAACCTCCCACCATCTATTTTATTCAGATTAAATTATTTGATAGAAACACAAAATTGGCAAAGCATCTCAAATAAGTATTGGATCCAATTAGTTATTTCTTTGCTTTTAAGCTCTTCTAAAAACTCTTTTGTTAATGATCTATGTACATGTGCATCAATTTATCAAAAAAGCTCAAGCTTAAATGATTCCAACTCCGAATTTAGTAAAAATTCGTCGCTTTTAGGCAAAAGAACTTATGGCACAGAATTCCCCAATAAAAATTTCAACTTCCATCTCAAAGGCTGTATTTATAATGATACTAACACAGCTATACCATTACTAGTTGGATCTAATTCTTCTAATGGATATTTCGGATTTTACAATTCTGAATCTTCGATAGCTGAAAAATCAAATGGTGATTACGAGAAAGATTCAGGTGGCCTCACAAAGCTCTTTGACTTCTTGTTACCCAGCGTATTATCTTTAAAAGTCGAAAATTTTGTATCACCTATTCAAACTCTAATTATGAATAATATACATTATTCTCATGATATTTGGGTTGATTTTTTCCCATCTATTTGGGAAAACTTACTTTTACCTCAAAGGCATGATATTTCTCAGTCGTTTATAAAGCTACTGGCGAGACCTTATCTTAAAACCCAAGCATTAATCCGGCCGAATGTGGTTCAAACTATATTAGAGTCATTCTGTCGTTCTTCTCCAACTCCTCAACTACCTCCACAGTTATTAAGATACTTGGGCCAGACTTTTGAAGCACACTATGCTTCAATACTATTGCTTGAATCTAGCCTTTTAAATGGCGTCGAGAATCAAAGAATGTTATTTGAGCAAAATTCAGGAATAGAGTTTGGATCATTTGAGTCTCTGTCAGATTTATATTCGCAGCTTGGAGAGGATTATATGTTCTATGGATTATGGAGCCGAAATTGCCAATACGCTGAAACTTATTCATCGATTAGCCATATTCAATCTAAGAATTGGCAAGGATCACAAATTATGATTGAACAGGCACTAAATAAAGCTAGATCTGGCGTTTTACCCTTTTCGGAAATAGAATATTCATTTTGGGAGAATGAATGGCTAAACTCAGCAAAAAATTTACAATCTTGGGACATGCTTCTTGAATTAAGCAAAGTAGAAGCACAACCCGAATTAGGAATAGAGTCAGGATGGAGGTTATGGAACCTACCCTCGGAAGCTACTAATATACAAGATTTGATAGATTCATCTCAAAATCCAAATTCATCTTCTAAATTTAAATGGTTGCAAGCTTATCTAACTTTGATTAATGACTCGTCACCCGAGCCAATGTCTGCTGCACTTTCTTCTACCTCTCAAGCAGTACAAAATCCAAAGTTCCAGTCTTTGTTAAATGAAAGCATAAATGCATCTTTGGTTAAATGGACCCAATTACCTCTTGTCGGCACTAGCCAACACCTAGAACTACTTCACATGTTTCAGCTACAAGTTGAACTTTTAGATGCACTAAACATTTATAACACTTTCCCTCTTACTAACTCCGAGAATCTCGATAAAAGGTCTCTAGAGTTAAAAAGTATAATCCAATCATGGCGTGAGAGATTACCTTGCTCAACTGATTCTATTAACATTTGGAGCGATCTAGTGTCCTGGAGGTTGCACGTATTTGAATCAATTAATAGTGTATATATGCCCTTTGTGTCTACATTAGCTAATTCTTCCAACAAAAATTCAGGCGCCTTGGGTTCTAAGCCAGCTAGTACTTCTCAATCATTAAAATCATCTTTAAATTCACCAGAATTGTCCCTTTTATCTGATTCGAAAAAAATTCCAAAGGGATTGGAAGTAAAAACTAATGGTGATAGCCACAAATCACTTAAACATAGTTTAGACTCCACAGAATCTAACTCAGGAATCTCTAATAGCACCTCTAGTTCCCAAAACAACAAATCTAATATGGTCCATAACAGTACTGATGGAGCGAATGCGGGTGGGTCAGCAGTGACATCTTACGCTTACCGTGGATATCATGAGATGGCTTGGATAATCAACCAATTTGCTAAAATTTCTCGTAAGCACGGCCTTTTGGAAGTTAGTATTCAGCAATTAAACAAAATTTACACACTTCCTAATATAGAGATCCAAGAAGCCTTTTTAAAATTGTGTGGACAAGCCAAATGCTACTTGCAAAGAAAGAAGGATTACCAAACCGGGCTGGATGTTATTGGTAATACAAACCTGATGTACTTCTCTGCTTCACAAAGAGCTGAATTCTTTATGCTAAAGGGTATTTTCTTATCTAAACAGTTGAAATTGGACGATGCCAACTATGCCTTTGCAGCAGGTATTCAAGTTGATTTAAGCTCTGGTCCCTCTTGGTCTGCATGGGGTAGGTTTAATGATGAGCGATTCAGAAGTAATAGTAATGACACTGGTCATGCTGTTAATGCGATCAGCTGTTACCTACAAGCAGCTGGAATCATAAAACACCCATCTTCAAGAAGATTTTTGGCACGAATATTATGGCTATTAAGTCGAGATGATGAGAATATGACTGTTGCAGCTGCTTTTGATAATTATAAAGGAGACGTTCCAGTTTGGTACTGGGTATTTTTCATTCCCCAGCTTCTTTTACTGCTTCAATCCAGACATTTTTCACAATCTAGAAATATACTTATAAGAATCGCTAAGCAGTACCCTCAATCTCTACACTACGCTTTAGGAACAGCTAGAGATGAACTAGTCTCTTCCTATCGCTCCCCAAGCGCACCATCAAACAATCCCGCAAATCCTAATGCTTTTTTCCAGACTTTTAATTCTGTTCCTGATAGTGGTATTAACAGTGGTGTCGATGAACTAATATCTAAGCTGAAAACTGCACATCCTCTACTTGCTTTATCTGTGGAAACAATGATTGACCAAATTAAACAACGATTGAAACCTACAATGGAAGAAGATATATATAGACTAGTTTCGACCTTACTTGGAACTGCCACTCAGCATCTTTATCAAATTGTAATGTCGAATGGCTCAGATTTGTCTCTTAGTGATAAAGTTTTAAGTAATAGCAAGTTTATTCTTCAACGTGTTCCTGATGGAAAAGCTAAAAAGGTTCTTGAGCATTATATTTCATATGACAAGATAAAATCGTTTAATATTCCGCAGTATATTCAGTCTATCAGTATATGTAAAAAGCATTTTTCTAGACTAATAAGTATGATACCATCAAAAGCTCTTCTAAGTCGTTATAGCCCCTATTTGGTAGAGTATGAGCATCAAAAATTTGAAGAAGTTCACGTTCCGGGTCAATACTCTCAACTATGTGAATCTAATGAAGATTTTAGCCGCATAGAACGGTTTTTGCCATTAATGGAAATAAGCATTAAACAATTTAATGTAAATAGAACAATATCGATGCTTACTAAAGATGGAAACACTTTAAAATTTTCTGTGCAACATCTTGCCAATAGGCAAGGAAAAAGAGAGGAGCAAATTCTTCAGATGTTTAAAATTTTAGATGACTTTTGCTCTCCGGGTAGATCACTTATTGAGAATCATAGAATTTCATATTCTATTAATTCAATAATTTCAATTGCACCTCATGTTAGATTAATTAAGATCGACAAATCCAACTTTTCTCTGTTTGAAGTTTTCGAAAACAGTGTTTCATCAGAGAGCTTAGATTTAATCGACTTTAAACCTTTGGAAATCACTACATCTTTGAGCTTACCAAACTCTTTTTCACATTCGCTGACTTCAGATTTTTGCTCTCTTATTCCCTTAGTATACATTTTCAATACTTTCCCTAGCTTGGTTCAAAAACTAGAATCGATTGAAGATGCTTCAATTTCAATTTTTGACCAAATTTGCAAGACTCAAGTCAATAGCAATTTGCTTACAGATTTAGTTTTTAAATCTTCTGGCTCTATTCTAGATTTTTGGGTATATAGACAAAACTTAACATTTCAAGTTGGGGCAAGCAGCTTTATGTCGTATTTGATTTCTGCTACTCAATGCTTCCCACAAAATTATTTAATTTCCCAAGATTCTTCCAAAATTACTCTTCTTAATTTCCTTCCTTCGTATGACTTGAAGAATTTAATACATTCTAATGACCCTGTTCCGTTCAGGTTGACACCAAACATTCAGTCCTTAGTCACAGACATTGGTTTAGAAGGAATAATCCCAACAACGATGAATAGATTGGCCAGAGACCTGATTAAACAAGAGGTATGATTCCCTATAAATTTATAAATTTGATCCTTAATCACAGCTACCAATTATAATTTTTTTTTTTTTTTTAGCTTTTATTAAAAGATTTCTTGGAGCCATTCATTCAAAACGAGCTTATGTTACATTCGCTATTGACGCCAAAAACTCCCGAACCAAGCCCAAGTACCATTAATTCTAATACGAGTATTACTACTAATAATGATTTATCAAAGCTGGGATTAAATTCAAATTTATTACCTCTCGGATCTAATGGCAATAATTCGATATCACTCGATGTGATAAACCGCAATGTTGATTTAATAGTCCTTCGTGCTTCTCAACTAGCGCCAGAGCCAAGCAAATCAGTATCTACAGATAAATACCCAACCGCAGCAGCCCTAGAGCTTTTGAATAAATCTGCAATGCCATCTAATTTAGTTAAAATGGACTATTCTTGGATGCCATGGTTATAAGCTCAGCTACTATTAGTAATTGACTTGAATTTATAATACAATTATTTTTATAATATAGTACGATATAGTTTCTTTTTTTTCTTTTTCTTCTTCTTTCATGATTAATTTATACTCTAATACTATACTATATTTACTTTTTAAATTTATAATTAGTATAAATCATTTATTATCCACTTAAATTTCATAATTGCAATTTTTATTTATAAATTATTAATTTCTTTATTAATTAATGATGATTTAAATTTATCAATATTATAAACAACTTTTTATTAATAGTAATCCAAATTCTTGGTTAGAGCCATGATACGAATGGCTAATTTTAAAATACCTTAGCTATAAATATCCAATTTATATATTTAAAATAAAATGTATGTGTTGACTAATTAAGTATATTTAGTATCTATCAAATTTTTATAGTTGCCCGTGACAGATATTTTTAAAAAATAGCCTATTAAAAATTTTAGTTAGAATTTGGGTGTAATGTGTCAATCATGTGCCAATGTAATATGATCAATCCTCAATATACCTTGAATGGGGTCATATTTCTTAGCGCTAAGTTTCATTAAAAATAGATTATTTATCATTACAGTTTAGATTAAGTTTCAATAAAAAAAATAGGTTAAGACCCTAATTATACATCCCAATTCAAATTTTTTAGTACTAATTCTCTAAGCTCTATCAATAGACAGTTATTGCATAACAATATGGTCTTTAATAATTTTCAACATGCAAATATATAAAATTAAAATAATAAATCTGATGCTATTCAAAGATGCAAGCGATGTATTATAAACAATAAATATAAAAATTTCAAGTTAATATCATTGAAAATCGATATAGTTTCCTGTTTAGAAATGATAATAATCCAAAATAACTGCATGAATTTTGTGATTATAATTAAATTGAACATCTTATGAAAGTAGTAAAATTTTACTATTTAATTCTATTTAATGAAAAAAATATAAATAGATAGCAATAATTGTAAATATTTATATATATTACATAAATTAAGAATGTTTTAATTTTTAACTTTCTAAAACTGGAAATAAAAAATTATGAATAATATCATAATTTAGTTCTCTTTTAAAGACTTTTAGTATTGCTACTAGTGCAGGTATATTTAAGTATATTCTTAAAATATGCGAGTTAATTACAGATATATTATAGTTATTAATTGTTTTTATGTTAGTCAAAAACTATAATAATAAATATACTAGCGACTGTCGTTAATAAAAATGTTCGAATTAGTAGCTGCCATTTAGAATCAAATAGGCTTAATTAAATTAAAAAAAATATTCTTACAGATTATAGCGAACTTATTTTAGCAATTTAAATCAAATATTATCATACAACGGCTAAATGATTCTACTATAATATCTAAGTTGATAAAAACTCTGATATAATAAGCGATTGGTCAAAGCGTTTGAGTTTGGGATAAGAATATAAATTGGTTAAATTTATAATAATATTAATTGAATTAATATTTGCAGGGGTAGAAAATAGTATCTATTTATAAAACGAAATGAAGGGCTTAAGAATAAATTTCAGAATGAACATATAGTTTCTAGCTATTTATAAAATCATAACGAGTAAAAATGGTGATCAGGAGTAAGAGAGAATACAGATTATTCAAAAAATATATAATATTTTGATTTAGAATAAAATCAATATAATTTTAAATTTCCGGTTACAGCATCTACATTACTGACGTAGTTTGGTCCAATTCCTAAAACTGTTCGTGAACCTGCAGCTATCTGAGTTCTTCCAGCATCTTGGATGTATTGAGCAACGAGACCTTGAGAACATGCTGCTTGATACAACTCTAACAGTTCTTCTTCGCTGTTACATTTTAAAGTAACCTTAGCTTGCCCAGTTTCTTCCCAGTGCCTAAGAATCTAAAAATAGATTAGTTATAAATTGAAATTAGTAACATAATTGAATATAAAAAAAATTACTTCAGGATTTTGTTTTAGAGAAGATTTGTAGCAGGAAAGGGTGGCATGGCAGCATTGAGCAGCTACTTTCCCCTTTGTCATTCCTAGATCTGTACGAATGATTAAAACCTATTTATTAGATCATAGATTAATAAAAAATTATAAATTGAGAAAAATTGAGTCTAGGACTTTTTAAAAAAGAAAATAATAAAAATGACAAAATTTTTTTAAGAAATAAAAAAGGAAAATACCAATTTAGATTGCTTGCTGTAATCCAATCGAGTTTTGACTTTAGTTTTTGTAACGGGATCTTTTTTTGAAATCTTTGGGATATCTTTTGATATTGCTTTTTGGGGATTTAACTTTTTTGAGGTATACGCGCCTATAAAAAAGGCGCCACCAATCAATAGGAGTGTATTCATCAGCGAAACACTATACCCGCTAAATAAATCTTTGATGCTTTCGGTCATTTATGTGTTGCTCTGTATTTTTATAATTTGAATGGCGTTAATCGATTATTTAAAATATACTCAAAGAATTAAAGCTAAAAGAATTTAATACTTTTGAGCTAAGCTGATTTTATAGTTTAAATACTAAACTAATACTTAAATTTAGTAAAATAAACTTTAATGCTATCACAACAAATATTTATTGGTTAATAAACAAATAATTACCTATATTTTCTATAACGAGAAATTATTCGCAGAAATACTCATTAATATCCTTTACTTGCCTCTTTATTCATCCAATAACCTTTTAATATCTTCGGTTCTTGGCTATTACTGGAACTAAAGTTGATGAATTTTAGTGATCTGCCAATCATTGATCTTAGTTTTTAAAGTTATTGATACCAACTTTAACTTTTTATAACTGCAAAATTATTTAAACCGCTTATTAACTTGCATAATTTTGATCACAAACTAATTGTCATCTCTCGCTCACTCTTCTACTTCTAGCAATTTTTTAAAAATATTACCAAATTACTTTAAAATAAATTAAAATTAAGAATAAAATTACTATAAGAATCTACCAAAGTGAACTAGCAGAGCTTATATCTAATATCTCTCAAAGTGAGAAATCCTCAAGTTGACCTCTAGTGACTATCTCAAGAGTAAAAACCACTTGATATAGTAAATAACACAGGAAATAAATAAACCTTTTTCTCTTAATAAGAAAATCGCATTTTTTGACCCAAAAAACAAATAAAAAACGAATGTTTATGAGGTTTTCCCTATAAACTAAATCGAATCCACAAGGAAATTATCATTGACCTAAGAGTCACAATAGAGGATATACTTAAGCATATATATATATATATATATATTTAATCACGGAATTTTATTGGTACGATAACAATAATGGAAAATACGTGGTAAATAAACTAAAAAATAGAAATTTGGTGCAAGGCATAAAAAAACTAATATTCTAATACTAATAAATTCCTCTGCCTGTCTACCGGCTGCGTACCTTTAAGCATATAAATAATATATAAATATATTTTGTAATTGAAATTGGAACAAAATTCTGATCTTGAGATCAATAATCAGGTTTATGGTTAAAAAGCAAAAAAAACTGAAATAAAACTAAATAAAAAAGATAAATCTTATTGAAACTAAAATTACTTAAAAGAGTATAAATTTTATACTATTCTATCGTATAATGGTTTGGATATATAGGATGTAGAGAAAATTTTATATGATAAGCTGTCAATTAAAGGCGAAGTTACTAAAATCATGCAACAACACAAATCAATCAACCAATACCGATAAAGGTGCATTAAAATACATAGATAGACTAAAAATCGTAATGGAATACTTATAATATTGGAAATCGTGGGCGTTTAAATACTGATCCACTGTAAAGGAGCTATTTCAATATTCACTTACTGTAGGAAATACGATTGTTGGAAATATCAAATTAGTGATTTAAAAAATAACGAGGATGAAAAAAACTAAGCCGATTATAACTAGTATTCCTAAAAATATTATGAAATTTATTTAGAAAAATCTACAGTAAAAATTTTTCGTCGATAGTACAATATCACAGGAAAGATATTTACTTAAAATGAACCAAAAAACATCAACTTAAGTATGGGACAAAAAAAAGCCGAATTTATTTCAATTTATATCTAATTTAATAAAAAAAAACAAAGGAAATTAGAAACGTTGAAAGAATTATTAATACTATACTCTGATGATGTCCCCCATAAAAGGTTTACTGACATGAGCGTCGTTCAAAAATTGTTGCCCAAATATAAATTCACAAGCATAATTAGAATAACTCTAACCAAAAATGATACAGCTTTTAATAAATAATGGAGATATTAAGTATTGAGGATAAATAAAAAAGCTTATCAACGCTGAAAAAATATATCAAGACAATTCAAGCTGGAAAAAAAAGTCTGTAGCATTCAAATCTCATTTGAATCAGATAATTTACCCAAATAAAAATGAAGCACTTAATGATAAAATTGTTTTAAAGGTCATAAATGAAATAAATATTACCAAATCAGATAAAATCAGTATCAAAATAGATAAAGCGTTGAATTAAAAGGAAAGGTTGAGAAAAAAATAAATACAAAAAATAAATATTTCTAAAGCCTTTTAAAAAATAATAGCTAAAGATGAATGAAGTACCTCTTAAACAACCCTTTTCAAATCAAAATATAAATGTAATGGAATTAATGAGCTCAATAAAAATAGCATCCATTAATGTTAAAGGGATCTCTGGAAACAAAATAAGGCAGATTTTTCTCGTACTTAATAAGAATAATCATATCAGTAATATTTTTTCTTCAAGAAATAAATATTAAAGACTTGGATTTATCTTTTAGGCCCAGTTATTGGATCGAAAAGATATCTAATTAAATACACACAATAATTAATAAGGATAATTACAAAGTTCTAAGAAAATCAAATTACTTTGATGGTTTAGTTAATAACCTCAAAATCCAATTACATTACAATAAAAAGATTAATGTAGTAAACTTATTTATCCCTGAAAATGTAAAATACAGAATAAATTTACAGTAATTTGTTAGAAAAAGCTTATAAATCAATATAAATGTATATTAAGATATCAAAATAATTGAAATCATGAATATAGATTAATACTAACAGTTTTTATGTGTTCCCTCCCAAAAACAAAAAAAAAAATTTACAATAAAAAACACAGTATGAAAAAATATGATAAAACTAGGATTTATTCAAACCTTAAAAATGCCATTAGCGATGCATTAAATAACAAAAATGTTTAATTAGACATATTAATCCTGGTGATATACACCTAGATTAAACTTTTTTTTTAACAAATTACGCGACAAAAAAGTTCACATTTAAGGTTGTTATTTTTACCTAATT
>LSSN01002768.1:0-14654 GCA_001970855.1 Smittium culicis | reverse complement strand
AGCTGTTAAAGCTGAATTTTAGCTTCTGCATGTTCTCGCGTGCGATTTTTTTAATTTAATTTTTCTTGATTTTATGACACTCAGATTTTCAGTACCCGGCCTCCTTGCAGTAGCTGCATGTCTCCTTACAGCCCTTGTAGATGATGTTTATTTTACCATTTTCATGGTCGAGGAAACTTGGGAGGTCAACCTCCATGCCATTTTTTTTAACAAGTACTTTGATCCCATATGGGAGGTACTGGTTGTTGTCGAATCGGCGCCAAGCGCTGATATCCTTGATTTCGCACCAAGGTCCGAGCTCTTTTGGAATTAGCTTGGCCATTGGTTCGATTCCTACATCCCTGAAGTTAGGGATGTTTACTACAGTGATATCCTCCTCGATTTTCACTGTCTGGTATAGGTCTATTGGCTTGTCGTTATAGACAAGCTTCGTAGACATTAGATTGTTTGTGTCTATTATGCTATTAAAAATCATATATGTGGTGCCGGCGCGATGGTCGTCCTGTCTAATGTACGACACGTCTTTAAGCGCACTGAATATGACCTCAAGGGCGTCGATGTGGTTCCCTTTGAATTGGGCCCATGAGCAGCCGACTTTCATGTCGGAGCCGCCACTGCAGAACTTCTTAAGGCAGGTCATTTCACCTCCAAGAAGCATGTGCTTGATGGAAACCTCCTTATACATACTCATATCAGTCAGATTTCCTTTTCTTCCTGCGTGGATTTTTTTAGCTGAGCTTTTTTGCATTTTTTTGTTATTTAATTGTGATCTGGGATCATTGTTTACTCTATGTTGGTTATTAACCCTGGTATAATCAGCAGTGTTGCTGTTTTGTACCTCATTTGTGAGGCATTGAGGGCCATTCCTCTTCACAACGTCGCTATATAAGGTTCTAGCACGTTTTAAGGGCTTTCTAATGACCATAGTTAATTAAATTGATGTTTTTTTTGTGCTATTATTTATTTTTTTAGTTTTTTTGTATAGGCTTTTTTTTTTGTGTCGCAAATTAGTCGGAATAATCAAATTCGTTAAATTCGGCGATTTGCGTACTTTTTTTTTTTTCGATTTGGCTAATTAAAACCGTGCATCAAACTTGGGCACTTACAATACAATTGCAATAGTTAAACTTTGTCTAAAGAGACAAAACTTTTACCAAAATGTAGTTCTTGGCAAGGTTAACAAAGTTGTGTTAATAAGTTAAGATCGATAGACTACGCGTTCGATGGTTATAATCAATTTTATTTAGTAAGGGCGTAAAAAAAAGCGAATAGTAGATAAGAAATAAAATTTTATAGATTCTCTAATCCTATTGGCTCGCCCAAGAAAAACTTTTCTGCGAGAGAGAGAGAGAGAGAGAGAGAGAGAGAGAGAGAGAGAGAGAGAGAGAGAGGAGTTTTTTTTATAGTAATAACCATTATTCCTTTAATGGGAGGTAAGCTATCTTGGTTCTACGAAATTTAACTAGTATAATGTGTGTATCCAACTGATTTCGAAGGCTTATAAGTTTTTTTTTTTTTTTTTTTGGTTTTCTGTAATGTTTTAGAAAATAAGCCTTTTATATAAACTAAATAGCAGTCCAAAATGTGTATAAATATTTAGATGATTTCCGGCAAAGGGACAATGTGTCAGAAAGGTAAAAAGGTGCAGGTAGGAAGTTTAAAAATCATGGTTTTAAATTGGTTTAAAATTCATTCATGATTATAAAAAAAGATTAAAGAAAATATTGAAACAATAGTTATCCAGTTTCTGAAACTTTAAAGAAAAAATTATAGTATAAAAGTAATTCTTTTGATTAAAGTTTGGCTTTAGTAGTTTTGAAAAGTTTGTTGTCGCCTTTATATGTGTCACGTAAAACGCGGCGCAAGATTTTCCCAGCAGTGCTTTTAGGGATTATGTCAATGACCTGAACACCACCACGCAATTTTTTGTGGTTTGAAACTTTAGAGTTTACCCATTCTCTGATTCTGTCGGAAACAGCGGTTTTTTCAGATTCCGATAAATTTGCGTGTTTGCTTTTGAGCGTAACGAAGGCCTTTGGGACTTCAGTTGCCTGTTCGTCGACATAAATACCAATAACAGCAGCGTCGGCAACATCATCATTTCCTAGAAGTAGAGCTTCTAATTCAGCAGGTGGGACTTGGAAGCCTTTGTATTTGATTAGCTCTTTTTTGCGGTCGACAACGAACAAGTTACCAAATTCATCGATGTACCCAATGTCACCGGTATGTAAAAAGTTATCTTTATCGAGAGTTGAGCTGGTTGCAGAGGGGTTGTTCAAGTAACCAAGCATGATATTTGGCCCTCTGAAAAGAAGCTCACCGATTTGACCAGCTTCCAATTCATTACCATCTTCGTCTATAACCTTTGCTTCTTGGTTGCAAGTGAGAATTCCGGAAGATTCAATGCTATTGTTCCAGTATGGAGCACAGGAGATTATAGGGCTAGACTCAGTTACGCCATAAATCTTAACAATCTTTATTTCTTTGAACCTGTTGGCTAGATTGATCATCAACTCCTTTCCAATTGGGGCGGCTGCAGTGGTGATGAATTTTAAGCTTGATATATCGTAATTTTTAACAATTGGGTCATTCACAAGGTTGATTAAAATTGGGGGAACTAGATGTCCAATTGAAATTTTATGAGTTTGCACAGTTTCCAAAAACGATTTCATTTCAAATTTAGGAAGACTCACAACACCAACACCCTAAAAATTTATCAACAGATAGATAAATTAGAAATTTTTATTGAAATTTCAAGGTAAATTATTTTAAAAATTGAAAATTATAAAAGGGTTAAAAAAATTTTTTTTTTACATTTGCTAGACCGCTAAATAAGCAGATCACCAATCCATAGATATGGTACCAAGGTAGTACACCGATATATCTATGGATCTGTGTAGGATCGTTGTGCCAGTTATTTAGTGTTGCATAAATATTTGTTTGAATGACGTTGGATACAATGTTTTTGTGAGATAATATTACACCTTTTGATAGACCTAATATGTACATAAATCACAAGTTAGTATCAGCCAAATAAATGACATATAAGAAATAGTGAAATAGAATGAAGTAGTGAGGAATGATACTAAGTGAATATTAAATACCTGTGGTTCCTGAAGAATATGGCAAGAATGCATATTTGTTTTCAAGCTCATTGAAGCTGGAAATAGAAAATCTTGGAAATGGCCTCGAATCATAAAATTGGGAGATAGAAGTTATTTGAGGGTGTTTCACTTCAACGGCATCTATCAGGATGATGTTAGATAGAGGAATATTACTCTTACTTAACTTGATTGCTTCAAAAAGAGTTGGCAAATTTTCTACACAAGTTGAAATAAATCTAGGCTTTGAATCAGAGATTTGGTGAGAAAGTTCACGTGGATTGTATGCAGGGTTAGAAAAGGTTACAACACCTCCTAACTTCAAAGTACCAAGACAAGTAATAACAAAATTTGAAGAGTTCGGTGAATACAATAGTAAAGTATCGTTGTTCTTGAAACCAAGTTTGTTGTAGAGACCAGAAGCAAATTTATTAGTTAGATCGTCAAGTTGGTGGATTGTCAAGGCTTGGTTACTTTGACAATCAAATAGTGCGTAGTTGTTTGGGTTTTTACTTTGAGCAAATCTTCTTTTACCTTCTTCTAAGACATAGGTAGCGAAATCGACATTAGGGATTTGAGCATCAGGAAGAAGAGATTTGAATATCATTATGTCAGAGGGAAGATTAAATAATTCTAATCAAAGATTACTTGACAAAAAGAGTTTATATAACAATTGGGAATAGCTTATTGGCTGTATCGGGAATGAGTTTTTTATAATTATTAAAACTAGTACAGATATTAAAACGAGAGTAGGTAGCACATAATAACATTTGAAGGGGACTTTGTCTATATATATAATAAAATTAATTTTGAGCAATACTATGTATTATTGTTTCAATACAATCAGTTCAGTGTGGCATTACAGTAATATTAAAAAAGGAATAATATATAAGATCTTTTTAGGAGTCGCATCTAAGTCGTCTGTTTATGCCATAATAACCTCAATAATGAAACAAAATTACTCCCATAAAATAATATTATTGGCTGATCTAATCTAATAAGAGTACCCACAATAAGGAGTACTAATTGGCAGCATTTATTGTGCACAGATCTATATTCTTATCGCTGATCTTTTACAGAGGTCTATTTGTTGTGTTTTCAGACACAGATGAACTTTATATGTTATATAATTTTCAAGATGCAAAGTTAGAGCGCTCAAATCTATGAATCGAAATTTCAAAAATATGTGATAATTTTCTTGAGAAGCTTAATTTTATAGATTTTTCACTGATACGTCACCAAATATCACAACTGCAAATACTAACACTATGACCTATGGTACAGATTAAACATTGTATCGATTTACAAGAAGAACTTATTTGTTTTAGCCTGATAAGTTCATGTGAAGTTACTCTTGTGGCTTTATTTATATAAAATACCAGTGCGTTAGCGAAGAATTTAAGATAGCAAACTACATTCATATTAGGGGTATGTGACTATAATTAAATATGTCTACTTAATTTCACCCTTTTTAGTAATGTCTATCAATTTTAATTCTCATACCTATTAGCAGTTAAACCCCTATTTTTTTGTTTAATAGCTTATTAGTCTCAGAATCAGGTTTCACTTTTAATCGAAAAACTGGTCTAACTTTTAAAAAAATTTATACCATTCAACATTAGTAGCGTAAAAGCCCAGATTGGTTATACGTATGATGCTAAATGTAATAGCATATACCATACTCCAAAATTGATGATCGAAGTATAGTATTTTTCCTATCAAAAACCTCCAGTTTCGTAATTTGCTTTACAAGTTTTGATATTAAAATAAATAGCTTTTACCCTTAATTCAAAGATCAAAATTGAAAATTCTCCTGCCGATAAGAACTCTTGAATTTAATTGGTCAAATTACATAAGAATACCCAAATTGATGAAAATTCTGTTTAATGGGTTTTTCTGTCCATAATCCACTCCCTCTCCCAACTACCAAAAAGCGTTTTAATTACAATTAATTTTCGCTAAATAGATGGTCAATATAAATAGCGTGACTTTTGTTTCTTCATTATCCCTATTTTTATTTTTTATCATATGAGAGATTCTGAACGAAGAAAGCACATTGTCGAGGCTCAAAATTATTCGACTGAATAATTTATAGATAAAAATATTATTGGCTGAACTCGAAAGGCATTTTGATTTTTCTATTTCATTCATTTCATCTTTTCAGTATCATTTGCTAAAAAAATTGCTATATTTTTTTATTGGAGGATTGTTAAACATAAAATTCTATAAAGTGTAACTCTTTACGCAAAAAAACGCTCTCTTCTATAAAGATTCTTCAATATTAATTTGCGACTTTGGTTAATTTGGAAATGTACCAAATTAAGTAACCCAATAATATGCAGACTTTTTTCCACTGCCTTACTAGGTTTAGAAAATTCTTGCGCTATTTCTAGTATTTCATATTTGGATTTTTAATCCATTCCGAGGAAAAATATCTATAATTTAGTTATAAACCATAATTGGATAACTTGATGAGTATAATTTTTTATTGGATAAACTGACTTTAATAGCAAATTAATTAACAACATATCTTACTTATTTATCAGTTTGTCTTTTGGTTGGAAAAATTTCAAAATACAAATTAAGCCAACCGCCTCTGAAAGGGTTAAGATAATTTAGAAATAAATATGGGAGATTCTTTATGAAGGAAGCAATTTATAGTGTAAAGTGTTACAGTGAATAAAATTGCATAAGCCATTAATTACCAATGAGCAAAATCATTTCTTTTTTAAAGCAAATAAAAATTTCACAATTAAAAGAATAAATAGAAAAAACGAAATTCCTTTTCAATACAACCAATAAATTTAAACTGCAACAAAGTTCTTTCTTAGTTCAGAATCCCCCATATAAATTTTCTAAAAAATTGTAGTTTTAAAAATATTAAAAAAATATTTTTTAAACTATCTATATTCCGTCGCTCTAACAGCTTTTAAGCCATGGATATTAATTTAAGGACTTATTCGTTTATATCGCATATTTAACTACGATCATCAAATAGATATAGCTGGAAATTTGTTTACATCAAACACTTAAACCGAAGGATGTTACTACTTATCAATAGTAAATTGCAGTTAACCTTAAACATATGAAAATCGCAGGCTAATTGCTTTAACCCTTTCCCGTCGAACACTCTTTGAAAAGTTCAATTTAATGATTTGTTTATGTTTTAAGCGAGTTTATTATTTGCTGCTATTTTGCAATACACCAATATTTCTTTAGACCTCAGAGTTGATCGAATTTCATTGAACGCAGTTGGCTATAATTGATGGTCCAAAAATAGTCTTCCGCTCGCGAAAGGGTTAATAAGCTCTCTGATGCAGACAAAAAAAAAGTTAATACTAAATACAACGAAAATTTTCATCAGAATTTATACATCTTTTAAAGTTAAATATATATATCTCTTTGATAGCCTGACATTATCTGAATGCGTGTTTGAATTTTAAACTTTGTTTTTTAAACTAATACTTGATGTTTGAATGGTATAGTAAATTTTAAAAAATAGATAAATTTCTTATTTTTGGCAATCTATAAAAGCAAGCTTTCATCTAAATTTAAGAATATTACATTCTATAATACCGAATTTTATTGGTATGATAACGCTAAAATTAAATATAAAACACATAATAATAGCAGCATTTTAGGAGAAAATATTAAGCTGATGCAAAGAATATATAAATTAATATTCTAACCAAAATAATTCCCTCTGCAGGTTTAAAGGCGGGTATTTTCAAGGTGGTTTATTTGGATTAAAAATTAAAATTAATAAAGAAGTTATGGCGTGGATAATATAACTACTTTTTTGAACATCATAATCTTTATGGGAAGGATTATCTGCCAAATTATAAAATTTGCAAGGTAAATAAAGATCGGTTGAGCGAAGGCGTAGATAAGTCAGACAGATGGGTAAGTTTGAGGAATCATTTGTTGAAGATAATTTGCCCGTCGATTGATCATAAAAAATTGTGCCATGACAGCAGGCCTACAAGCTATATACCTAACCGACTTGATATCTTTATACCAATCTAAATATCAGTACAGATATTGCTTCAAGTAGGCTAAGTGATTGAAATTACAAGCAGTCATAGAATTAGACTCCTATCAAAAAAAGAAAAATTATCAAGAACGTTCATCTTCTAGCACTGGTTTACGTCTAACCAGTTTTACAAAAATTAAAATAGAATCATACCCAAAAGTGTAATTGCTAAGCTTAACTCCTAAAATAGGGTGCTAGAATTATGATTGCGTACTGCTTTTGAACTCCAAGCTTGCGCACACATATTGCCTTAGACTGTGATAAATGGGTAATTATTCCTGTTTTTGAGTGGTTCTCATTTTAGATTGTTGCTGTACAAATTAATGAACGTTTCTGACACTTTCCCCAACCAAAGATGATGTAAAGCTGTACAAAATTTTATATAATGTACTCATAAAAGTTATTTATTGAAGCGTTTAAACCTTGGAAAGGTATATTATTCTTAGGAGAACAGGGTTATGATATTTTCATTTGTAATTAATGATATTAAACCAAGCCAATAAAATAAAAGTAAAAATAAAAATGAGTTTATATAATGTTCAAAAAATAAAAAATTATTAAAGTTAAATATAATTCTAGAAGAAAAGAACAAATCACTACAACAAGCAACTTTGTAATGGAATTTTTAATTTGAAAAAAATAGTTTAACAATCTAAATTAAAGAAGGAATGAGGTGAAAATATGCGGTGTATGTGTAAATTGCGAAGAGATATCTTTTAGCTAATTTGTATTTTGTTTTCCAATTATCTGCTGTTTTCTGAAATCAATTATCAAGAAAGTGATACTAATTACGGGTTATTGTTGAGCAAAAATTCAAGTTTGCTTTTTTTACTTGGACTATTTTCGACAAACAAATAATTATTTGAAGTTATAGGCGTATAGTTGCTTCCAAAGCAGCATTCAAATTTATAAAAAGTCGAGTATTTAGGAACCAACCAAGGATACAAGTCTTTTTCTGCTATACTATAAGGAGCCATAAGATCAGTGTATTGAGGTTCATTACAATTGTCAGAAACTGATTTATTTTTTATTTTTAGTAGTAGAGAGCACAAGTAGTGTGCGTATTTCAAAGTGTATATTTCATTTTTAATTTCTTCCAAGTCATTCATGTATAAATCAAATTCAGAGGCGGAATTGTGCATTAAATCTAATGTTTCGATATACTTTAAATTGAGTAATGTCGGAACGAAATACATAACATGAATAGAAAAAGAGGATGTGCGATGAATATCAGGGGGTATAATTTTTTTCATATTTCTATACAAGTTGAACGCCTCTAGAGAAACAGATATACAATTTTTTTTAGCAGATTGTATTCTTTTTATATTAATTATCGTAGACTGAACTCGTACTAATTCAGATTGGTATAATTGCAAGGTCATCGTATAATAAAGCATATTAATTGAGTAGGTAGCAAATGAATGCTCTATTTTTTGAAGTAATTCAATGCCTGTATGTGATTTGAAGAGAGCTGATAACTTATTGATGTTGGATTTTCTATAATTCAAGTCTATTTCAGATTTGAACTGGTCTAGCTGGTTCAAATACTTTACAAAATATAGGTTAACAATGTTTTGGTTTTTCAAAATCTTCGTCCACCTATTTTGTGTAAACTTGGTTAAATGGTAAAAAAATAAATGCATTTTTACAATCAAGGAGTATCTATCTATAGGAGGATTATTAGTAGTACAGGTATTAGCCAAGTCGACGGGTTCTGTAGTACCAACATCTGATTTTCTATTATTAAATCCGTATTTATATTTGAAGTCGTCCTTTGGCAAGTTAACAACTATTTCATTTTGGTCTATAAATGGAAATCCAGAGCCGATTGTATAAACACCCAACCGAACTATATAATATGACCACCAAACTCTTCTTTTGAACTCCTGAGTATATTCATCCAATCGACGGGAAGGGTGTCCTTTTTGGTCAATTCTGTATAGTTTTGTGCGGTGGGTAATTCTGAGAATTAAAAAATTATAGATATTTAATTTTTAGAGAAAATGGAATTTTTTGAAATATGGTAAAATAAAATAGAGGGACTATGAGCGTACTTACATTCTTGAAAGATCTAAGAAAGTAAAAAAAATAATTGTTAACAAAATTATCAAAGGGCTGGAGTTAAATTAAAGTTTAGACTGCTACGAGAATAAAAAATTACTAGTAATTTCAAAATAATCTCCAACTTCAGACGATCTGTAATGGAATGAAAATATAAGAGTAGATGCCCAAATGATGAATGGATTATCTATATTTGGCTCGCTTTTGATTTTTTTAATCGCTAGTTGATAGTATCTAACTCGTAAGGCTTTATATTTTATAAATTTTTGGTCTTTGATAAAATCAATTGCAACGGCAAGAAATGCGTATAAAAAGTATTTGGGAAATAAATTATGTTTTAAATTGTACAAAAACTCGGGAACATTAATGGGCATCATGCTAATGTTAAATCTATTCAGCACGTAAAAGGTGATAACTTTAAGTTGTTCATATGGCGGAACCGGAAGTTCATTTTCTATCGAAAAATTTTCTCTATAAGTTTAGTAAAATAATAAAGTTTGAGAAAACAGTAAACAATTACCGTTATGTAAACCACTTTGGGGCATTTGGATACAGTTATTCTTAATAAGAGCATAAATTCGAATTGATAATTAATAGCTGCAAGTGTCGGGTAAAAATAAAGAGCGAATTTACAATGGTGAAAAATAAACTACTTTTGAAACAAAAATTATTTGATAAAAAGCAAAGACTCCGAATCTAATGTGGGTACAGCCTTTAAATGCTAAAAGAGTCTCATTCTATAGTTAGATATGTTGAAGCCAAATTTAATCACTAAACGCTTATTTATATGGATTTGAAAAAATATTTGAAAAAATTAAAAATCTTAAAATCTAAACTGGTAATATCTAATGGTGTTTCTGCAAACTAATTTGTTGGTAATCATTGGAGGGACCATGGGTTCCGAAAATGATTGGTGGTATACTTGTTCAGGCCACATTTGCACTTCATTAGTAGGTAAAATTATGTAATAACAAAGTTTTTTTTTATAAAGCATAACCAGATGCCGCATCGCCTCGAAGGTACCACATAGCCATTTCAAAGTTACTCAACAGAGGTTATATTTATTTACGCGGCGCAAGAATGAAATAATTTTCATTACCAAAGGTCTATAAATGTTTTGTGTGTTTTTCGCTTTAACCCTTTCCCGTCCAACACTCTTTGAAAAAATCAATTTATAGATTCGTTTATGATTTATAATTAAAGTTGTTATTTGTTGATATTCTATAAAATAGTAATAATTCTTATGGCCTCGGAATTAAATTATATTAACTGAACACTATTGGCTATATCTGGTAGGTCAAAATTAGTCTACCGCGCAGGAAAGGGTTAAAATCGATATAACTGAGGAAATAGGCATAATTTCACTTCCTGGATTGATGTAATTTTTTTTATAATTTGGCTCATTCGCCCAATCAGTCTGTTTTAACCCTTTCCCGTCCAACACTCTTTGAAAAAATCAATTTATTGATTCGTTTATGATTTATAATTAAATCTATTAGTTGCTGTATCTATAATAAATACCAATAATTCTTATGGCCTCGGAATTAAAGTTTTTTTATATAACTCAATTGGCTATATTTCTAGGTCAAAAATAGTCTAACGCCCGTGAAAGGGTTAACCCATTTCAATATTTACTCTGAACATGTAAGCTTATTTATTTGTAACTTTTAAGGCGCTATAAGCAGTGTTTGTAGTTACTATTTCGACTAGGGCAGATTTTATTCATCTGCAATCAGTGATATTTGATGCTGTACTTATGTATGGAATGGCTAAAAAAACCCCTATATCTTTCTTGTCTCATATAGAATACTTTTCTGCCTTTTTTTTGATATATTTTCTTCGCCACTTTAATACATAAAACAATATTTACTACCTTCTATTTGAGATTAGAGTAGCTCAGGTTCATTGACGCTTCTTTATATTTATGTATTTGAGACTTTTTAATTCCTTGAAATTTGTTTCTTAGCCTCCAAGATTACGAAAATTCCAGAAGTATAGAATAGCTCTTTTCCAGCGAAGCACTATACATTACTTTTTTTTTTATCTCACTCTAAAATATGATCAAGAAAACTTTCCACTTTCAAGTCTGAAATGTACGTGGCTTATACTGTAAAATTTTTCTATGATGGTGTAGAAGTCTATTTGTTTTTATGTCTCAGTAATTGTAACTTTTTCAGTGTATAGTGTTTTAAAAATTTTTGAAAACACTTTAGTGTGAATTAAAATAAGGGAAAATTTCATATTAAGCGATTCTACGAGATTTGTCGAATTGATCTTTGCCGTGATAGAATCACATAAAGGGGTAGAAGATATCTAGCTTCGACCACTATTTATGAAGCATTTAGTTACTTCAGGGCTTTCTTTCTGGGATTTTATAAATAATTCTTTGAGCTAAATATAACACTACGTTGTCCGAAAATTCTTTGTACTTATCTTAGTTTTATTTATTTAATATCTGAATTACGAATTTTCTTTTATTTATCTATTTTTGTAATCCATTAGATGTGTTTAAGAGTTAAATCGGAGAAAAAAATAGTCAAATTCTTGGGGAATGAAAAGATTTTCCACCTGCCCTCTTATTTCAGATCATCTTTTTTTTCTTATGATCCATTTCCCTATTGAAATTGAGTATATATTATATATTATAAAAATATAAAATAAATAAGAGTTTAAATAGATCATACAGTTAAAGTCTAGCTATATGGAAAATATCAACTTAACAAAATCTCATTTTAGTCATTATGGCAAAATTCTCCTTTTTCGCATAAGTAAAATTATTTTTATAACATGAATCACAGCTTTTGGTAATACTTAATCTTATTTGTTTTTGGTTTATTTGATTTAAACGGTTTATGATAATTTGAAAGCTTTGTCCGATTGGCTCAAAGCTTGAATTTCCTAATAGTAACGAAATCCTAATGGTGTTATTGGAAAGTATTGAGATAACGATGAAAGATTCTTTAGCAGAAAGAGATACTTTATTTTACTAGTTATTTCGTCCTAAGGTGTGTTGCATGCGACATTAGCTTCGTAGGACTATATGATATTTTCTCATGATATCACGAGAATTCTGCGCTCAGTCATAGCCTCCTTTGATTCATATCGAAAATCGATTAACACACGAACCTCTGGAATAGATTCAAACGTTATAGCAAGTAATTTTTTTTTTGGTAATACTTAATATTCTCCGTAACTTTATATTAAATTTTGGTATGAATAGTTTCAGAAAATTTGCTATTATTAGTACCATAACGAATTCGTCTGTCCCCATCTGCGTAGTCCTATGATGCTCCCGGTCTTCCCGCCCAGAAGTTAGATACTCATTGATTCAATATTCAAGTTCAATCGACTGTATAGATTATCCGAAAAATTCTTTAAACCTGAGGCTCTCCGATTGGCATTTTGCACCGTAAAATTTATAAAAGCTTGGTATGAATAAATTTTGAGGTCGTGAAGGATATTACATATGTATATGGGATACTTACACTTGATCTCTTAGCTGAAATTTCATTAATTTATGTGTTAAATAGGAGTTCCAGATGCCACCACAGTGCAATAATACATAGTAAGTTAATCCCGCGGAATAGCTCTGGTATTTTTATAGAGTTTTCTTAAAACTATTATTCATTAGAAATTCATAGTTTATATAGAAGCTATTTAAAGCGAAACCTGCTTGATTCATAATTATTATACTCAAGAATTCATATTTTCTCTCAATTTAATTCAAATGTGATTTAATAGGCCATTAAAGAATTTTCGTTATGACCCATTAGACCTATAGTTAAAAAAAATGCGATAGGTGTTGAAAAATACTAGAATTTCTTGTATTTTCTAGCTTTGAAATAATCAATAATCGTATACAAAAGTGGAATCTCACATAAAAACTAGATATTTGCCATCTTCAAAATGGCCACTCTATTAGAAACGATCATCAATTTTTTCAACCGTTTTAGCAGTGAGAGCCTTTTTTTACCTGGTGTTATAGAGGAATAAAAGCATCCTAAACTTTTTATTAGAGATGAAAAAGAATTTTTCGCCAAAATACATTAATTTGGTTAAAAAAAGACACAAAAACCTTTTCTATACTATTTATTTGGATCCAAAATTCCTGGGCCATAAAACCAGTGCTCTTTAATTAACTCTTCATACATAGCTACTTCTTTTGACTTGATAGCCAGGTCTATACACGTATAGGAAGCGTTATGAGTGCATTATATACCGATTCCTACCTATTTTACACCAACTTGAACTTTTTTGTTTCTCCAAGACATAAATATTACACATCTTGACATGGTGAGTATTAATATTCGAGATAGGTTTTTATAAGATATTTTTAAAGTCCTTAAATAAATTTTAAAATATACTATTATGGAATGTTTCTCAAGAACTTGGGATTAGTAGTTATTAATAGGTGGTTAGATTTTTATTGATACATCTAGAAAATCAACTGTTACGCATTGTTCTCCAAATATCTGGATATACTCTTCTATGGCGTCTATCCACATTATACATCAAATAGGAGACATATTAAGTGTTACCATCTTATTGGGTAAAACTAAACCGAAAATCTAAACCAATAAAATAAAGTGAAATATTGAACTAAAAAAAAAATTTTATGTTAAAGACTGTGCAGTACAGTTTAGAGATATCCTTATCATCTTTTCTTTCGCAAAGGTACTCTACCAGCTAAATAAGATTTTCTATTTTCTTTTAAAATACTTTAAAAATTTCAAACTCTTTCTTTAAAATGAATACGGATAATCAAACGCCACAATCAACAGAGACTCAAATCGAGGTTATGATTCGAGCTAATAATGCCCTCACGGCTAAAGTTGACAATTTAACTGTGGAAAGAGCAACTGAACCCACAGCCGAGGAAGACCAGCACATCACTGCGAACGTACCAGCCACGGTACTAAACGTGTATCCTGAGCTGGAAAAGCTGATTCCGTCGATGTCTGACGACTTTTACAGGACCGTACTCACGGAGGAAGAAAAGAGGGAGGCAATCTATGCATGCCCCAAGAGTAGCAACGTTAGCTACAATCCTCCTCCTCTGAACGACTCCACTTCAAACTCAGTAAAGAAGGCGGACTCCGCGCTATACGCGATTCAGACGGCGCTCGCTCATGGGACTCGACCGATAGACTACTTTATCCACAGACTACTGCAAGCAGACCCGACTTTGACGCTTGACGACCCGGTCGTAGACATTCTTAACACCTTAAGGTGTGTCATGGGGAATGTCGCAGCGATGGCGACACAATCTAGACTAGATAACTTGCATACCGGTATGAACTTTACCGGCAAGCCAGACCAGATCGTCGAATCCGACGTCAAACCTCTGATGGACAGCGAGAAATTCGAAGCGCAGCTAGCAGTAAGCAAGATCGCAAGACGGCCAAGGGTCAGAAAGCCCTTTCGTGGGCGCCAGCAGGCAGGTACACAAAACAGTACCT
>LSSN01002767.1:0-27349 GCA_001970855.1 Smittium culicis | reverse complement strand
AAACAATTCCTAAAAAGCATAAGTTAACAATAATCACTTGCCTTAGCTCCTTTATTGAATTTTTAACCTTTAAAAATTTTAATTGTTTTTAGTATGTAATGATATCTCAGTATATCTTTTACTATGAATGACTGCTATAATATTTATTACTATCTAGAGTTAAATATAATTCAAAAATACTTATTGCATTAAATAAAGCTCGTTATTATATTCGCTGAATTGAATAAATAACCTTTATATAGTTATTATCTTGTTACATTACAATTATTTTTTATTATAGATAATGTATACATGATATTATACTAGCACTATTTTTTGTGAATGGCGATTTTTTTATCTTGTTTAGTTTTTTTTATTACTAATGTTTGAGGTCAAGAATATATGATTGTTAATATCTAATCTAGTTAAAGATTAGTATATTTTATAACAATCATATACCTTATTATTTATTTATATTTCTTTGTAAAAACTATTTGCACAGGAAGAATCTAAAGTACATTCAGCTTGAACTATAGATAATAATGGATATGCGCTATAAATATAAAGATAATTTTTAATATTTTATTTTTTGATAATTTTAGGCTTGGACAAGTCTGGTCAAGGCTCCAGTAAACTTTTTTTTTCACACTTTAACTATTTTCACATTATTGGATGAAATTTACATAATGCATATATAATAAAGCCAATAATATTATGAATTTTTTTACTGAACGAGAGGAGTTTATATTTTCACCATTCAAAAATTTTAGGATGGGAAAGGGTTAAGAGTCTCCCGCATACAATAATGTTCGTAAATTTATGATATTGCAACGCCTATATAATCACAGAGCGTAATAGTTGTTTATTACTTTAGCCAAATTCTAATTTTAAATCTAATAATTGGAAGAAAAATGTATTGTTTTTTTTATTTGTTTTAGTTGGAATTTAATTCCTTTTACAGGGTTTTGCATTCTATTTTGAAAAAACTCAAATCTATTTTTCAAAAGTTATCATATATTTTGCAAGGCATGTAAAATATTCTGCACAGATATTTCTCGCTTTGCGTTGCAAAAATTATTTTCATGAAATTACGTAACTTTGTCCAAATAATTTTGCACAAGTTTTTTTTTTTAATTTGCACAAGTCGCAAAAAATTTTGCTAAGGTGTTTTTCTTGGCTTAGATAGGATAAAAAGCTATATGAGCAGCAGCAGATATACCCTTTCACGAATATAATGATATCTTTATTTAATCGAAGTAGACCACTGGTTTTCTATAAAATAATTAAACTTTGATATCTATTAAATTATCAGTTTGGATATATTTATTAGCAAATAACAAATTTTGAATAAACTTTGTAAATGTATATTTTTTCTGCTAGTCATTTTTGAAGTTTATAGTGCTGTTCAGGTAGTAAATACAATTGTAATCGCTTGTTTTGTTTTTGGTATGTCAGATTTTAAATGTTATATTCATATAGGAATATACCTAGTTAATTTAAAATTCAAATATCATAATAAAATTCTAATAATATATATAATTAACTCTACTTTTCCGGGGCCAACACCCCTATACACATTAAAAATCATTTATTATTGGATGTAAAAATTTTAATAGCCAATCAATTATACGAATAATATTTTGATTTATTAGATTGTCATTTGGCTGAACAATTTTGGTATCTCAAAAAAAGGCCAACTGCCCCTGAAAGGGTTAAAGCCCACCTAAAAGCGATCGGATATTCAAAATGAATCAATATCTAGCTTTAAAAATTCTTTTAAGAACTTGAGGAGAATTAATAATTTTAATAAACTTTTAATGATTATGTAGGTACTTTAATATTATAGAGCGAATAAGTAATTTAAACTTAATTATTTAACTCCATTAATTCAAGTGAAAACAAAATCCTGAATAAAAAAAAAGCTATGATTATTCTAAAAGAAGTTAAGCTGGTGTTGTAAATGAGAAGAAATTACAAAAGAAAGCATTCAAGATAATGCTAAATGTGCAAAAAGCTACATTTTTTATTAGATATCCAGTTTTTTTGGAAATTAATATGCTTAATTCGGGATATTGGATTTTTTCTGATTTCATTAAATATAAAGATACACTAGGTTTTCACACTGTTTTTATTATTATAATTTTTTTTTGATTTTAGGAAAATGTATTATGATTTTATAGAGTGATTTTTGTTGTTAGATCTATCTTAATTTATAATATATAAATAAAAGAAAGGTTATAATCATGAAAGGCTTTGTGTGTTTAAAAGTTATCAATTAGGGATTATATTTCTTCAATACCTTACCAAATTGCAAATTTGCAAATTCAAAATCAACTTTTGCAAAATTGCTTGAATATGTGCGAAATTAAAATTACATTTTGAAAAAAATTTTGGGCAAAATTATGTAATTTCATGAAAAGAATTTTTGAAACGCAAAGCGGAAATTTTCTGTGCAAAATTGTTTACGTGCTGTGAAAAATAAACGGCATCTTTTTCAAAATAAAATGCAAAACCCTGTATTTATACATGGCATTTTTAAATTTATAAAGATAAAGCGGAACTAAAAGCAACAGTTTGTGCTTTTGTAAATTTTTTACTCATAATATGTATGTGTATACGCTATACTAACAATAGTTAGTAGAATGTTATTAAATAATAAAACACACTATTATTATAGTATCACTATAATAAGGTAAATGGTGTAATATTAATATACAAAATATTATAGTATTAATATAAAAATTGAGATAATTATTATTTGGGATCGGTTTGCATACTTATTTATTCAACAATAACGCATATATTTGCTGTTCACGTACTTATTTTATGCATGTTTCGCAACTAGATAGGTGATAAAACTGATCAGTTTAAAGTGCATATTTACAAAACTAGTTCAACCATTTGACGAGCAGTAGACTATTTTTGATCTGGCAAATATAGCAAACTGTGTTCAATTAAAATAATTTATTCCAAGGCCTTTAAAGGTATTGATATATTGAAATTAAACAGAATTTAATAAATTATCTTATAAATAATAAAGTAATCAATAAAACCGATGTTTTAACAATGTTGGACAGGAAAGGGTTAAAAAATGTATTTTTAGCCAAAAATAACTGAAAGTAAAAAAATAATAAATTTAATTTACTCATAACCATAAAAAAGCTTATTTTTTATAATAGTTCGGAAGGGGCTTTTTTTTAAATTTCTCTTTCTATTTAAAAACTTTTTACTTGGCAGTATTATCAAGAACTTCTGAGAACGTTTGTGTACATGGATTTAGAATCATAAATCATAACTTGGTTAGTAATAGCTTAAATTTGATGTCAATTTTGAATATTTATGTTTTTTAAATTTTCCGATGATTTATTTGTAATAGTTTGAATTCTAATGTGAGAATTGCATAAATAAGTATAAAGCACGAATTTTATAGAATAATTGAAAATTTTTATATTCCTAGTTTGGTGTATAATAAAATTATTTCATTACTAGAGCATAGTTATTTTTTTAATATATTATTTTTTTCGCTAAAAGAAATACCTGTGTGAATTTTTCGATCGAATTATTGATCCCAAATAACTCTAGGAACATATTTGATTTGAAAATTTATTTATACTATGATACTAGTATTTTTATGCCTTAGACAAACTTGACTATTTTCTTTAAAAACTTGCGTTGTGTATAGTATTATCGTCGCGCTAATAAAATTCAGTTATTAAGTATATTTCAAAATCTCATAATAGAAAGACTAATGAGATATTCAAAATAATAACTTTAAGTTATTTATTGGCTAAAAATACTTTTTATATCCAGTTTTGAAAATATGCACTTTGTACTGGCCAGTTTTTCAAATTTCCAACAAGTTTGACTAGTTCTGCAGCTTCCCTAAAATTATATATTCTGCAAAGATAAAATCAAATAACCAAACCCGGATATAAAAAATTTTAGGTTGAAAAGGGGGGGGTTTATTGGTCATAGAATTGACATCAAATCAAACAAAACTTGAAAGTGGCATAAAATATTTTCATATCGTTTATCCCTTTCAGAGGCGGTTGGCTTTTTTTCAAGTACCAAAATGACATAACCATATGACAAATCAATAAATAAAATTAGTATGATACTTATTTATTAGCTATGAATTTTGTTGCGTCCAAAAAAAATTTTATAATTTATTTATCCAATTAAGATTTTTAATCAAGCTTAATAGTGTTGGCACCGGAAAAGGTTAAAACTCGTTAAAGTAATATTAATAAAAATAATAATATAAAAAATGGCAGAGCGAGTAAAAATCTTATATGTTAGATTTTCTAATATTAATTATATAATATAATTCTGTTGATAGATCTGTGTACTTCATGAAGTTTAGAAATGTACTTTGAAAATACTAATGATAAAAATATTTAGAGTAAAAACTACAAATGCTGAAAAAAGTATTTAAACTTCACTTTTCGCTATCTATTTTATTCTATCAAAAAAACCATCGAGATTAATCCACCAGTCCAACAAAACAAAAATATTTTTGAGAGAATAATAAATCTAATTAGAAATGTACTCTAATTTTCCAATTTACTCAGTAGCTTTTTTGGTATTGAGCGCTGCTGCTAATGTACCAGGGCAAATACCACTAGAGCAAAGAAAATCGCTTGATGGAAAATCTCTATGTATACCTAGCTATGGAGGTATAGATTATGATGTTAATCAAGACTATTATCGCAAGGATTCTGATATGCCACAGTATGAATTGTACTTCCAGGACAGAAAAAAATGTAAAAAAAAACTACACCTCAATAAGCTTTGATGAATATTACAGAGATAACTATGATTATGCTTTGAAAATAATTAGTAAAAATATAGGTGCTTTTAAACGCCTAAATAATTCAAATATGGGAGTATGTTCCGAGATTGCCAAAAATGGCAAAACAACTTATATTCGTGAGGTAGAGATTAAAGGAGGCGAGTTCTTTTGTCATACTGAAATGCTAAAGCAAAAATTTGTTGAAAAAGACTATGGAAAATTCAAGCTTTTTTTGAAAAGAGGAGCTATACTGCAAGAAAAGAAAGTTCCTAATGGCTATAGATTCCCGGGTAGAAAATTTGCTATCTTTGGTGTTTGCGAAATAGTCGATTATTATTATGAAATATCCGCAGGTATTTTGAATGGAATTGAGTCGTGTACTCTTAAGAATCCATGCAAAGGCGAAGAATTGCGAAAATCAGTACTCGGAAAGTTTGAAAAATTCGTAAAATCTCTTCAGAATTTCAGTATAATAAATACAGATATAAATTATAACGACCCAAAACCTTAAAAGGGATTTTTTTTCCATAGGCAAAATAAATCGTACAAAAATGACTTAATTGTACGATTTATTTTGCTTAGCAGCTTTTTAAATTTATTTAATAATTTCGATTTTTGAATTATGTTTAATAAACTTACTGAGATAAAAAAAATTAATTTAATAATTTCGATATTTAATAAAATGAATGCTTATTAGTTTCTAAATTTAGTGGAATTATATATATGTTTTAGGGGCCTGCGTGCTTGCGAAAATCTCGAGTAAATTACGAAAAAAATGTCAAATAGCAAACCACTTTTGAAAATTTCTACTAATTTAAATTCTTTGCTATATAACACGCCTTAGATTTATATTAATTGTTCTTGCAATATTTTTATAAAGTTTTTTGAACGGAAAAAATTCAATTAAATCACACATAGAATAACCCTTTGATTTTATTTCGATTTTTTGGAGCAAATATTACGCTTATTGGCAATTATTTTAATAGCTTGGTAGTCTTTTAACATTTGAATAAATAAAATAGAGTGGTATAATTCATATTTTTTAGTACAAATTCAGCATATTTTTAAACATTGGAATATTGAATTATTCAGAGCAATAATTACGAGGGTGTGAGGAAATATGTTTTCACGGAAGTTAAAGCAAAATTTATTTTTGGATCCAAGCACAAAAAAAAATAGGAAATTGTAAAGCTAAACAGAAAAACTCGGGGAGATTTTAAAGTTGTATTATATAAATATCTAATGAAAATATTTTTTTAATGTAAAAATAACGAAAAATCAAAAACTATAGCTTATTCGCTTTCCTTTTGTTTGTATCTAGGAAAAAAATCAAGTCAATATTATAATAAATATACTTTTCCAAAATAAAATAAAATTGTATCTATATAGTACGTAATAAAATCTCTTTAAACTAATTATTTGAGAAAAAATTAAAAATTACAAAATATTGTATTGTGCTTTGTGATTATAAAAATGGAAAAGAAAGGCTAGTCTAGATTTTAAATTCAAAAATAATAGAGTGATTCATTAGAGTTAGAAATTGCAAACAATCGAAAAATATAGGTTTAATCTAATGATTATAATTTATTACTAAAATCAATTTGGGTTAAACAATGTAGCTATGATAGAGATTATAAGAACTAAATGGTAACTAAAAGGTAATAAACAAACCATTTTTATTAAATTATAAAAGATTCATCAACGTTTTTAACACGGAAATGGATAATGATTAAAGAGCTCAAACAATTTATAAACATTTTTTTTAGGCAGAGATTATTTGTTTTTTGGTACCTAATAGCTATAAAATATTATAGTAGTGCTAGTACTTGTGCTGAAATGGCTGGCCATAAGATCTAAAAGCTTATGATATATTAGCCCACTTGTGAGGAGTTATTAGCTGATATGAGATATTAAAATGGTCTATAAAAGAGTATAAGCATGGATAGCTACAGCTTATTTTTCAATGCAAATAATCAAATCTAAAGCTAAAAGCTACAATGTTAAGAATAGGCACTTAGTGCAAAAAAAATTACATTCAATATTAACGATTTAATTAATGCACGAAGGGTCTATTGGAGATTAGTTATGCAGAAAAAAAACAGTATATTGAAGCTAAGCCAATAATATTTGAATATAAATCACTGATCCAATAATCACTACAATTAAAGGGATTTAAATCAGCAAATACAATACACAGCATTCATTTATGGCGAATGGTTGGCATAGCGATAATTATTGGTGGATCAGTATATATTAAAATAAGCGTTTTAGGGATAATAAGCTAATAATAAAGAAAAAAGTAACTAAGATCAAGGAAAATAATTGGGTAGAATCAAAAGTGGAAATAAATATCAAAGATAAAAAATGTGGTTGGCGAAAAGTCGAGATTAAATTAAGACAGCTGAAATGGTTGGCTGAAATGATGAATCGTAAAAGAAAATTTTTTTAAGAGTGAAAATTTTTTTATTTTATTTTATTTTTTCGATTTGGAAGCAGAAAAAAAAAAACAGTATGAATTAACAGCTAAAGTATAATTTTTTAGTTTATATGCAACAATTATAAGCAAAAAAGAAGTTTAAATTAAAAATTGATTGCTATTAAAATTTTATTATCTGTTTTGTTTAGAATTGGATAAAAAATTTGCCAAAAAATTTTTCTTTTCTATTATTTAGCTCTTTAGCCTGCCCTTTTTTTTTAAAAAATATAGTTAGCTCAATACTACCATCAACGCTCAAAAATAAGCTCTTTTGAAGATCGCATAATAACTTACGCTTATTTTCATAGAAAGCAGAAATATAGATTAACAAAATAACCGTGAAGAAATATACTTTAATTTAAACAAAAGGATGTTGGTTTTATACGAAACAGCTGCTGGCTTTGCTTTATTCAAAGTCCTCGATGAGGGAAAACTCAAATCTGTCGAAAACGTCTACAAGGATTTTACCACTGCCGAAAAAGCCAACCAAGCGTAACATATTTTTAACTTTTACATACAATTCTTCCCCTCACCTTTTTATCGTTATAGCTACTGTAAACTCTATATTTTAAAAAATACCATAAAAGTGATTTTGATATTTATTATTAGTGTAAAGCTGAGACATTTCCACAAATTCGAAAACACTGTTGAAGCTCTATCTGCCGCAACCGCTGTAGTCGAAGGAAAAATTTCCAAGTCTTTGAAGAGCTTTTTGACTGGTAAAGAAACCGAGAAAACCTTAAAAAGCGAGAAACTCGTGGTAATAGAGCCAAAATTGGGAAGTGCCTTGACTAAAAAACTAGGTATTTCCGTATTGAATGATAGCGCTGTATCCAACGAATTGTTCCGTGGTATTAGATCTCAACTAGACTCGCTTTTGATCGATAATTGCTCCGAAAATGACTTGAAGCTTATGGAACTTGGTCTCTCCCACAGTTTGAGCAGATATAAGCTTAAATTCTCCCCTGACAAGATCGATACCATGATTATCCAAGCTATTAGTTTGCTTGACGATTTGGACAAGGAATTGAACACTTACGCAATGAGAGTCAAGGAATGGTACGGCTGGCACTTCCCCGAACTTGCCAAATTGGTTGTTGACAATTTGGCCTATGCCCAACTTATTTTACTTGTTGGCATGCGTACTGAGTTTGGAAACACCGATTGTTCTTCAGTTTTGCCTGAAGAAATTGAGGCTGAAGTCAAGCAAGCCGCTGAAATTTCTATGGGTACAGAAATCAGCCCTATCGATCTAGCAAACATTAGAGCCCTATGCAGCCAAGTCGTTTCCATCACCAGCTACAGAACTCAATTGTACGACTACTTGCGCAACCGCATGATTGCCATTGCTCCTAATCTTACCACATTGGTAGGAGAACTTGTCGGTGCTCGCTTGATTTCACACGCAGGTTCATTGATGACACTAGCTAAATATCCTGCCTCAACTGTCCAAATTCTTGGTGCTGAGAAAGCACTCTTTAGAGCTTTGAAAACAAAAGCAAACACCCCAAAATACGGTTTGATTTACCACGCCAGCTTGGTTGGTCAAGCATCGCCAAAACTTAAAGGAAAAATTGCCAGACTAACAGCAACCAAGACTGTTATTTCAGCAAGAGTTGACGCTTTAGGAGATAGCGAAACACCAGAAGTAGGAGTAGTTTGCAGAGCTAAAGTCGAGAACAGATTAAGAGTCCTTGAAGGCAGATTCAACAAAGGAGGAAGCAATGGTATGGCCAAGAGTAACTTGAAGAAGAACAACGCACCCAAATTTGTAAAGAAAGATAACGTTGCCACATACAACCCAGCACATGACACAACAATAACAAAAGAAGATGTTGCTGAGGCAGTAACTGAAAAGAAGAGCAAGAAGCGCGATTTGGAGCAAGCCGAAAGTGTCGAGGCTAAGAAGAGCAAGAAATCAAGCGAAGAAGGCGAAGGCAAGTCCAAGGAGGAGAAGAAAGACAAAAAAGAAAAGAAGGATAAGAAAGAAAAGAAGGACAAGAAAGAAAAGAAGGATAAGAAAGAGAAGAAAGAAAAAAAAGAAAAGAAATAAATAATTAAATAATTAAATGATAGTCAATTGAAAAAATATTACATCTCTTTCTTATTTTTCACTAAAAAAAAATTACACGCTTTTAAAAAAAAAACATAACAATCTTTTTTTTTTTATTTAAACTAACACAAATCTAATTTTACTTTATTAATTTTATATAGTTTTTTTTTATACTCTATTTTTTTTTTTTCACAACTTTTAATCAATAATAAAAAAAAATAAATTAAATGTACGTTTATCAGACAAATTTTTTAGGTGGAAAATAAGTAATGAAATATGATTTTGAGCTGGGATGAAAATATAAAGTTTTGTTATTAGATTTTGAAATGAGAAAGTGTATTAGTTTAATATACAAATACTGCTTATAAAATATTAAAAAATTAGAAATGAGTAAATATGAGGGTAATTTTATAAAAATTGAGATGTAATTATTAAATAATTTTATTAGTCGCGACGTAGATTGTTTAGGCGGTCTTGAAGTAGCTGGTCAGCAGACATGGGGATACCGTTGGCGACGGGTTCAGAGTCAGCAGCAACAGAGGCGGGGTTAGCATTGCTGGAGAGACCAAGCGAGTTTGGGGTAGTGTTTGAGGCGAGGAGGTGGTCGACATTGATACCGATTTCATCGAGGACTTGCTGGACGACGGTTTCGGCCTCCTCGTCCTCGTCTTCGCTGAAGGCGTCGTCGATGGTGTCGTCCATGATGGCTTCCTTCATGTCCATTGTTTCGGACTGGATTTCGAATTCGCGGAGGATTTTCTGCAGCGCTGGCAAATTCATGCCGTTGTTCATGGCGCGCATGGCCTTTGTGGCGCCCATCAGCGACTGGCCCATAGCGGCGTTGGAGCTGACGGCGGTGACGCGGAGCAGGCACCCTTGCAGGCTCGTGCGCATGCTGTAGAATTTCTTGACGTGGTTGCGCGTCCTGACTAGATCCTTGGCCATCACGCGTATTGCGCCACTGTTCGCTTGGCCACCCTTTTTAGCCAGCTGCTGGATTTCGGACACGGTCTTCTTCTCTTGCTGCTCGAGTTTCAATCGTTCGCGATCCAGTTCGCGGATCGAGCGGTTGAGCAGCCGCTGGTGCTCACGCAGCTGTTCCTGCGGCGTCTTCTTCTTTCCAAAAAAGTATTCAAACATTGAAGGTGGGTGAGAGGGGTGGGGATTAAATTCGTTAAGGCCGATTCGTTTATCTTAGCTTAGTCGATCGTCGTTTTTTTTTTATTAAAGAAGTGGTGAAATGGGTTTGAGAATAATAAGATTGTAGGCTCTAATAGTTATACGATTTATGCTGTTAATAGTCTTCAAAAGCCTTAGGTGAATGAAGATGTACTTTTTTGCGTAAGACTATTGATGTCAGGAGTGATCGAATGGGGGGCACTTTTGGTAATTAGCAGGACTGAGCCAGAGTAGATGGCTTAATGTACAGGTTATTTATGGTCGTAGTTGAAAAGAGTCGATATTTGAATCTATTTCTTATATCTATAACATACTTTTTCTATTTATCCGCATTATAAAAACGTATAGCAAATTTCCTTGGCTTTATTTTAATACTAATTTTTTGCCAATTTATGTACTCTACACCGATTCGCTGGGTTTTAATTGCGATATGCTGTAATGGTTATCTATTGGCTAAAATAATTTTATATTTATATGCTTAGCCCTTTCAGATACAGTTGACATTTATTGAACTACATAAATTGACCAACCATACGACAAGCTGAATTATATAATAACTATTTAAATGATTATTGGCTAATTATTGATATGCGACCAATAGATAAAAATTAATTTTATAGCTTGTTAAATTATGATTTTTGAGTCAGTTTAACCCTTTCCCGTCCAACACTTTAAAAAAGCGAATTTATTGATTCGATAGCCATATATAAGATTCTTTATTATTTGCCTTTATTTTGAATTATACCAATATATCTTTAGGCCTCGGAATTAATCGATTTTCATTGAACGCGGTTGGCTATATTTGGTCATCCAAAAATAGTCTACCGCGCGGGAAAGGGTAAAGAGTGTTGACTCCAGAAAGGGTTAAAAGATTCTTTGAAAAAAGAAGATATTATTGGTTTAAAAAAATAGTAGTTATTAATTTATTGTATATGCCAATTGACTCATTCGTAAATATCTAAATTAGTATATGAATATTATTGGTAGAATGTATTTCAACCTCAAATAGTTTGAATGGATAAAAATTTTAAGCGAATAACCGATAATGAAAAACACTAGCTTATTAGAAGGTTAAAACTTGATAATTATGTTATATTTAGACAAAATGTAATAAATAACAGCGATTAAGTGTATACTAATATTAGCAATAATAACTGTATAAGGGGACATCTTGTAAAATATTATTTTTTTAATAATTGGTCAAGTCACTTATGAACAACTATTTATTGAGCAATATGATCTGAATAACCAATAGACCATTGGTACTGTATATTAACTTTATTTAGAATAAATGGTTGGCTTATTTTGTCAGTTCAATAATTCCCTACGACAACAGAAAGAGTTAAACTTTAATTCCTCTCAACTAAAAGCATGATTAATTAAACAAATCCAAAAGAAACTGATCAAAAAATATATAGTATAAATATTCTTATAGGGTAGTACTATATGTGCACCTAATAGACGAACAAAAATGAAAATGAGACGAAATATTAGGAAGAGTTGAAAAGGTATAATATCTGCATTAAATAAAAGAGAGTATAAGTCACAAAGCTTAATATGAGATTACACGCTATAAGCTGAGCACAGATATATGTTTATACAAGAATGAATCTCACGGATCTTAATCCTCAATCAAACTTTATTCTCTTTTACTTTATAGCCTTATTTGAATTTATTCAGCTTAAATAATTAAATTTGGCGCACAAAAGTATAAATGAAATTTGAGGGAAATAGTATTAATCGACTGGTAAATTTACCGTGATTTTTTGGGTGATGCTGATTTGCTGGTGAATGATAAGGGCGCGAGATATCATGGTTAGCCATTCGCTAATCTTATCTATTTTCATACATTTTCCATCAAGTAATAATCATGTGTTGGTGTAGTATTAATAGTAAATAGATATTGGGCAAACCATTGCATGAATTAGGGTGTGTGAGAGCAATAGTTCCAATTAATTTATTAATCTGAGGCCATAAAAAGCTCAACAGAAAACAAAAAAAATTAGCTAATTAAGGGCATAAAAATTTTAAAGTGTTTCATTTAATATTTACAGTTTTAATTTTTTTACAGGAATAGTAAAGTAATTGTTTTATTTTATTTTATTTTTTAAAAGCGGCAAGTAGTGATTTCTTTTTAGACGCATATCAAGTAAAGAAAAGAGATTAATTAAGGAACAATGTTTTCATTAGTCAGAAGCAGTCGAGGATCAGTTGGCGTCCGTTCGCTAAACACACTAGCTACCGATTTGAGCGGTCCTAAAGAGTATGGTGGCAAGTTCACCGTCACTTTAATCCCTGGTGATGGTATTGGTAAGGAAGTCGCCAATTCAGTCAAGAAAGTTTTCAAAGCCGCAAATGTTCCTGTCGAATTCGAACAATTCAACGTTTCAGGCGGTGCAAACGTCATGGATCCGCAACTACAAGCTGCTCTTCTAAGCATTAAGAGAAACAAGGTTGGTCTTAAAGGAATCTTGCATACTCCAGTCAGCAAGGGCCATGCCAGTTTCAATGTGTTTATGCGCAAAGAGCTTGACATGTACGCCTCTGTAACTGTTGCTAAGAACTTGCCAGGCTACGATGGCACCCGCCACAAGAACGTCGACTTGGTCGTCATCCGTGAAAACACCGAGGGCGAGTACAGTGGCCTTGAGCACATGTCTGCTATTGGTGTTGTCGAATCGCTCAAAATCATCACTCGAGAAAAAACCCAGCGTATTGCCCGCTATGCTTTCGACTATGCCCTCAAGAACAACCGCAAGCAAGTTACATGTGTCCACAAAGCCAATATCATGAAGCTCAGCGATGGGCTTTTCTTGAAGACTTGCCGCGAAGTTGCGCTCGAGTATGCCAACAGCGGTATCGGCTTCAACGACATGATTGTTGATAACACCGCCATGCAGCTTGTTGGCAGGCCCCAGCAGTTCGATGTTATGGTCATGCCCAATTTGTACGGAACTATCGTCAGCAACGTTGCCGCTGGTCTCATCAACGGTGTCGGCACCATTCCAGGCGCCAGCTTCGGCCGTAACTTCGCTATCTTTGAGCCAGGAGCCCGTCACGTCGGTTTGGACATTGAAGGCAAAGACGTCGCAAACCCAACCGCCATGCTGCTCAGCTCCGTCATGATGCTCAACCACCTCGGCCTCAAATCTTTCGCCACTACTATCGAAAACGCTGTTCACACCACCATCGCCGACGGCACCCACTTGACTGAAGATTTGGGCGGCCACTGCAAAACCTCTGAATTCACAGAGCAAATCATCGCCAATATGCTAAAAAACTAAATTACTTTAACTGATTATTATAATGAACTTTTTTTCTTTCTTTTTTTTTTTTACTTCAATTTTGAAATCAATATATCCTATAAATCGCATTACTCTCTCTCCCCCCCCCCCTCATCTAATCCCATCTCCTCCAGACTCTACTAAATAAACCATATCTACAAAAACATCAACTTTTTTTAATTTTTCCTTCTTTCATTTAAAATTAAGTTATATATACATTATATTAAAAATTGGTTAGCTGAGTAATATTACAATAAGAAGATAAAAAAGTATTGTGATCAAGGAGATTCAAGCAGTTTTTGTTTCTTGTAAAAGAGAAGAATGTCGAGCATGCAATCGTTCATTTGTTGCAAAGAAGTATTAAAGTCATTGTTGATGACGGGTTTTGTGAACTTTGCAAGGATACTATCGTCTCCATAACTATTGCTGCTACTGTTAGTGCTGATGTCAGAACTGTCTTTTCTTGATTCTTTTGCTAGTGTGAGACAGGACAAGTAGCAGCTGGAGATGGCTATTGTATCAGGAGAGTACAGCAAACTTAGCGGGCCTCTTAAACTGCACAATTACCAGATTTTTTTTTTTTATAAGTAAAAGAATGTAAATTAAAATAAAAAACAGTTAGTTATAGTTGCTTAGAAATATGACTTGATTTTAAATTTATAAATCAATCTACAAAAAAGTTTAATATTTTAGTTTTGCCAATTGAGTAAGGGTAAAAAAAATAGAAAATAGAAAACTCAACTTGTCGTTAACAAAAGCAAACGATATTTTGCCAACGCGGACAGGGACTAACAGCGTCAATAATAAATAAATTAATGAATAAAAGCATGTAGAGAATTAAGCAGTGTATATGAATATGTAGCAAAAGTAAAGCAATAGATTAAAAGTTACGCTTGAGGTTGGACAATGTAGCCATGATGTTTTCGTAAGGGTGGATTGGGACAAGGTCGAAACAGTTCATTTCCATGACGAGGGGCTCGTTCTTGAGTATCAGGTTCTTCCAGGTCAGCACAGACTTGTCGTCGAGCGGGAGGCTAGCTTGCGCGCCGACCTGCGCACAGGCGTGCGATATGCCCGTGAGACCAACAGCCTTCTCCTCGACTTTGGAGCTCAAGAACAACACCGTTCCTGCAATATCCTTAAACACATACCCGCCACCACCGCCAAGAAATTACGATAAAAATTTATTGCTGTTAATAAAGTTGTTGATGTAGATATATATTTACGTGCTTACGTATGGGTGGAACTCGGTGAGAGACTTGCGCATATAAAACCTGTTGAAGTATACACTCGCGGTGGTTGCAACAACCTGCGGCCTATTTATAAAAAAGATAGAGGTTAAGCACATGCATACATATGGACAGCTTGAGGTAAAGTTTATTTTGTTTGTTTTTAGGATTTTGAAACTGCACAAGATTTAAGTAAAAGTAAGGAAGGATAGGATAGTATAGGATAAATATAAATGTTGGGAGATAAGGGGGGTGGGGGAATACAGTTTGAGTTGGCGGATGACTTTATGGATAAAGTTGATCCCTTTGTAGCGCTGCTCCCACTCCTGGTCGAAAGTGGAGCCGTCGATTATCGAAGGAGTGTTGAAAAGATCGTCCTTGCAGAATATCCACTGCTCGCAGCTCATTACCACAACTATCTAAAATAAAAAGGAGAGGGAGGATAAAGAAAGTTGAATTCTATGCAAACTTTGGCCGCAAAGAAGACTTGACTATTTACTAAAAAAAAAAAGAATAAAATGTATATTCTTCGCTGACCTAAAATTTCTAAATAGTTATAAAAGCTTAACAAAACTCGAATTATTTATTTTAGGTTAATGAATTGTGGATCGGTTGGTGATTGGCAGGATTGTATATCAAACTGACACTACCCGCAATCAGTAGCCAATAATTGCTACGTACTATGAACATTTTTTGATTATTGGTTTGCTCAGACCAAAAATACTTTTACCAATCATATAGGCGGTTTAATAATTTTGGATACTTTACAGTTTTTTGTGTTTTGTTTGACTTTAATTCAAGAAATTACAGTCTAATTACAACAATTTGCAGTGTTATTAAGTATTTTATATATAATTGATTAATCAGATTCCAAATTTAATCTTTTATCGATTCAGTATTTTGCACCAAAACGAATTAATTATAATAATAATATGAAAAAGCGCAAAGGCTCAGAATAGCTGTTTAAGTGTTCAGATTGGCCAGAATATTCGTGCAGTGAAAACTCCATAGGGTTATTAATACTTTGGTCTTACTGGCCAATAATTCCGGGAATGTTGATACCATCGCGCCAATTAATATTCAGCCTATAAAATAATCCATGGCTTCAGCCATTTTCATTTTAAATAAATAAAAAAAAAAGTTGAATTCAAATCAGCCAAAAAGACTGTAATAAAAGTCAGTATATGCGATGATATTGTGAGAAATCGAGAACAGTTGTGTAGAGCAGCAGGATTTAGTTTGTCTAAGAGTATCTCATATATTAAAGCACACTCGAGCATCTTATGCAACTTCTGGCTTAAACAAAGAAGTTTCTACCAAGTACTCAAGCACGACACACTTGCGGAATTAGTCTTAATATATACCAGAAACTACTGATTTAATAGATAAAACTTGCCACCGAGCAAGATCCCGTTGAAAAAAGGGAATATAATTCATAGTACTGTAACCAGTATAAATAGTCTGGCAAGTCCCTTCTACCTAAGTACTTACAAATCGATAGGAAATTGTAGCGAAAAAGATATGAGCGTTAATTTAGAACAGGCCGGCGTAATTAAAAAACATAAAAAAGCTTAAAAAACCCTGCTGCTATTCGCTTAGGAACAATAATAAAACTTTATACATACCAAAATAATTGTACAGTTTCGATACTGTGATACTAAAGGGAAAAAAAAAGGCATGGTTTAATAAAGCACTCTAAATTTCATGACTCTTCACTATTCCTCTCCCCCCTTTTTTTTTTGGTTATTGAAAACGAAAATTCAGGGGGAAGAATATACTATACTGCAAAAATATCTGCTTTTTTATTTTAAAAAAAAAAGTCTTATCTTTCTATGATCAGCTTTTATTTTTTTAATCTATCAAATCATCAAAAATTATCAAATCGAAAACGTAATCAATAAACATCAAACTATACAAAAAAAAAAAGCGGATTTAATCAAATCCCATTTACATTTTTTGTAATATATTATTTCCTTTTTGCACTTTGTTTTTATTTTTCATTTTGAGAATTTAGAAATACAATTCCCCCTTTTCCCAGAAATATTAAATATTATACCATCGAACTTCCTCGCCCCCCCCCTCCCCGAATCGCCATTTACTTTATAAATAAACGTAAACCTAAATCCATACTTCCCTTTAATCTTTTGCTATACCCACCATCTTTCATCCTCACCCCCCCAATTCACTGCCACTTTGATAAATTTCCTCCTTTTCTTTTGTTTAAAAATACTTGATTTAACCCCTAATTCAATTATTGCATTTATATTTATTATAGTAAACAATGAGTTGGTCTAACAAGTTCTTTTCACAAATCAAATCAAAGGAATTCAGATCCTACTTGATGAGGTACGCTTTTACTTAACCTTAACCATTACTCTCCCCCCCCCCCTCACTAAATTTTTCATCTTTTTTTACACATACCAAATACCCATATTAAATTTATCCCCATAACAACTTTCTTTTAAATATTTGACAATCTTACAAAATAAAATATCCTCCTTTCAGCACTCACTTTTGGGGTCCAGGTAAATTAAAAATAACGCTCCCTTACTTTAGGATTACTATTGATTTTCTAATTTTCCCTATAACTTTCTATATTTCACTTCTAAATAACATACAAATTTATATCAAACTCCCTCTAAAACAAATAAACTTTACCATCTATATTTTTTTAATTTTTACCTGGAAAATGTTAGTTGTTAACTGGGGAATTCCTGTAGCTGCCGTCGCCGATACGTTCAAGTCGCCTGAACTCATTTCTGGCCGCATGACCCTCGCTCTCGCTCTTTACTCGTCAGTGTTCACGCGGTTCGCTTGGGTCGTTACCCCACGCAACTACCTCCTCGCTCTGATGCACCTTGTCAACACTGGCGCTCAGAGTACTCAGATGTACCGCTTTGTGCAGTACAACGGTGGGCTCGAATCAACCTTGAAGATGGCCAAGGACGATTTGTTTGGCAAGAAGGAGACTACCACAGATGCTGGTGCTGTTGCTGGTAGCGAAGGGGCCGCTGCCACTGAGAGCCAGAACCAACCACCTTCTGCTGAAAAAAGCTCATAGAAAATTAGTCCAATATATTTTACAAACATATCCCATAAACTATATTTATAAACCTTCCCCCCACCATTCCTTCTTTATTTTTTCTTATAATATATTTAACCCATATTATTTTCTTTAATCAAGAAAATTTACCACATAATTCAATAAATAAACAGCAATATAATCATCGATTTAACAATTATAGACACTCTATTCTAGTTACATATGAAAAAAAAAAAACTAAAAAAAAGCTATAATAATAATCAAACGATAGGTTTGTAGTAATACTGGGCGTCGACGAGGGTGCATTTGCGGACGCGTTTGGCGACTTGCTGGTAACACATTTTGCGTTCGATGTTCGTATCCAGGGCGCAGTCGTAGTAGAAGAGGTCGCAGACTTTTTTGCCGTTGGCGTCAAGGTTCGTGCGTTTGAGGATGCTGAAGCAGGGCGTTGAAGTGAGCAGGGCCAGTATTTTGTTCGCGAACATGCGGTTGAATTCGCTAGCATTAGTATCCACAGCTGCAGAAAATTCGCTGCGGTTGATGCTGAGCAGGTGCTTGGATATTTGATCGAGGTTGACTTTCACGTTTTTCATTATGTTCGCCATGTACTCGACGATCTGGTTGATCAGCCGCAAGTCCGTCTCATAACTCGTCGCAAGCACTGCTACGTCCTCGCTCCGAACAGGTTTCGGCGCGCCCAGCTTCTTCTTGATACTGTTGATATCAAAGTCGTCTAAATTGTCGGCCATCAGCCTCAATCTCTTCTTTTTACTGCTCTTCGGCACCTTCTCCCTATGCGCATGGTTAAAGCCTGCAAATTGCACGCGCTTATTACTGTCATAGTCGTCCTTGCTGGCTGACGAACGATGCGTCCCGAAAGTCACTGTCTTTTGGTGTTCATATAAACTACTGCTGCTCGCAAGTCCGTCGTCACCACCAATATCGGCAAGACTCCCGAAATCGCTTGAAAAATCAAGGCTGCAACCATCGCTTGCACTTACACTTGCACCTGCATTTGTATTTGCTGCGTAGACCGTCGGCTTTACGAACGCTGCGTGCCCGTACATGCCGGAGTATAAATTGTCATTGACGCTCGTGACATCGATGCTGTCCGTGTCGGAGAATTCGCCGTCGGAAACGGGCGGGCTGGACGGAGGCAGCCCGCTGATCAGATCAATCGCGCTGCTCGCATAACGTTTGCCCGCAGACGCGAATTGGTCGAAATGGGCGTCGGAGATTCGTTGGTGCTTGCTTGAATACGCGCGCTTGTGCGGAAGGCTGAACGATACCGGCGCACTGTTCAGCTCGGAGCTCGGAACTGCGGTCATGCTGGATAACGAGCTAGCGGTCGAAAATTTTGCGCGCGAATGGACGCGGGATACTGCCAGCGAATTAGTATGTTTGGCCGATTTCTTGGACGGTCGTTTCGGAACTGATAATGCTCCACCCATATACGCGCCTTGGATGCATTGTGGTAATGCCGATGAAGTGGCGAGCAGCTCATATTTGCGCTCGCTGATACTGCCGAGCAGCAAGTCGATATCTGCAGGCGTGATGGTTGCGCGCCTATACTGTCCGCTACTGGCGGCTACTATATTCGCTTCGCCGCTGCTTGGTACGTAATTTGGGCCCTCGATTCGGATTTGAAATTCAGACCCGACGAAATCAAGCACGTCGTTGTCGCTCACTGCCACGGCCTTGCCCTTGCCGAACAGCTGACCGTTGACGCGAACGCCGTTGCCGCCAACAACAAACAGGTACGCCGAATCGAGCAGATGCGCTTGCGAAAATGCGCCAAGTTTTAATAAAGCTGCACGTAGCGGTTCTGTGAGCCTCGATTTGTGTGCGAGGATGGCGTGTGTCCTGCTTATGTACTTGCTCGAGATTATTGCATGCTCGCGCAGTTCTTGAAGGAGACTTGTCGGCACTGAATTGCGGCCAAAATGGAACGCCGTTTGTATGTTGATACGCAGAACTTGCCTAGTCGCAGTCATTATTGATTTTGTTTTTTATTTTTTCTTCTCTAAAATCGGCTGTGTATATATATATGGAGAAATGTAGCTATTGAGGAGGTAAAGTTTGCTGTGGTGATGGTGTAATGGTACAAAAAAGGTGAGTGCAGGGAGAGGACTATATTTATAGGGATGATGTATCTTAAAAGGAAGCGAGTCGAGGGAGACGAGTATAGTCAGATTATTTGTAATGTACTAGAAAACAATGGCGAAAAGAAATAATATTAAGATTGAAGTAGTTGGTGAAAAAAGAAAGGAATATATAAAAGTAGATAAATAAAATTCTAATTGACTAAATACAGATATAAATGAAGTAGGACAAGGGCTAAGCACTAAAAATAATTTATTAGGTGTGTGGAAGGTAAGATATAGAATATTTAAATAGTACAGAGTGTGCATATGGGATTATATATATATGTATAAAACGCGAACTATAGTTTAGCTGCATATAAAATTATAAAAAACGAGTGGCTCCAAACTTAAATTTTTAAGCGTTAGCATTTTAGCAAGAGTTGGTGGATAGTTTAACGAGCTGCCTGCATACTTGAATGACCAGCTGATAAGCGTAACAATTAGCTATTTTGAGCGTGTTATACACCACCAGAAAAAAAAATGAATAGATAATATTATCTACTCTAATACTTTTTTCTAAAAAAAAAAAAAAAAAAAAAAAGTTAGAAAATTGGTGGCTCTAATTTGCTGCATCGCAAGAAAATTTTGAAAATGAAAGTTCATTTACTGGGAATGCAAGCAAATGAAAAAGTCTAAAAAAACGCGAACTTTTTGGCCAGCGCAAATTATTCTTATTTGCAAAGCTTTAATGATTCGGGCGAATCAAATGCCACAAAAACGCCAAAACGCCAAAAATCAGCTTCACTGTAAGTTTCGAGATGGAAATTTTCAATATTCTCGAGATTTTTATGGCGTGAATGGAAAAATAAAGTATTCCCTGAATCTGCACCTTAGAATCTCTTTTATTTTCCACTACTAAAAAAAAAAAAAGATATCTTGGTCAAATCACCTCAAAAATTAAATTAAATAAAATAAAATAATTCGCGTTCGTAATTTTTTTTTTTTATACTTTAATTAGTCGTTGCATTGCATTTGCAAAGTATTTGACTTTGATAGAATGGGCGTGACGACACCGTACACGAGCCACTTGAGACAGCCCGAGTTCAGGTCCGTTTACGAGCCAAGCGAGGACACGTTCTTGCTCCTTGACGCCTTGGAAGCTGACCAGTCCTTGCTTGTCAAGCTCAATCCGTTATCCGTCCTCGAAATCGGGTAAATCTTTCATTTCTACCTTATAAAAAAAATTTATAGAATTTGGATTAACCAAAGCTTATACTGCTTAAATGTATTCAATTACTTATATTTGTTTATTTTGTGGTTAAAGGGTCGGGTCGGGCATTGTTCTTTCGTTCATCGATGCTGTTCTGGGCCATTCAAAATCTACCGCGTATTTCGGTACCGACATGAACCCTGCGTGCTTGAAGAGTCTTGGTCGTACGTTTGCTGCAAATAATGAATCGAAGCTTGCTGAACCTGTGCTGACGAATTTGGCGGGCGGATTTAGGCCCTGCATGTTCGATTTGATCGTGTTTAATCCTCCGTACGTCGTGAGCGATTTAGATGAGGTCGGGGACGCGTTTTACCTAGCTTATAGCGGCGGGAAGGACGGACGCTTAGTTATTGACGAGTTCTTGTTTGACAGGCTGGAAAAGCTTGGGATCATTCCACTTGATCAGCAAGCTATTGCTGATTCTGTTCCAAATTCTGATCTAGGATCATCCGCTCTAACTACTATTGATGAGAGAGCGGTGAAGATAGCTATCTACTTGGTTGTTATTGAGCAGAATAAGCCACTAGAATTAATGCAGCTTATGAGCAAGAAGTATGGGTTTACTTGCTGCAATGTCATGTCTAGAAAGTGCGGTCCTGAACAGTTGTCCATACTTAGATTTTTACTTTACCACTAATTAAAATTAAAAATGCTTTATTAGCTAGGAAAAAAAAAAAATTAAGGGGAGATTGCGAGGGATGTCTAATTTTATTATTATTAATCAATTGATCTAGAGAATTTTAATTTTTTTTTTTTTTAAAAGAGAGATTTTGCGTATTCGTAGGCCAAGAAAGTGGCAGCATTCGCTGGGAAGGCCCTTGCTATAGTTGGAGCGAAGCCTCTGAAGTAGACTTTGATGCCGTTAGTGCGCGCTTCTTTATTGAGTTGGGCGATGGCGGCAGAAAGGTTGCTGAGTTTGTTGTCCATCTGCATCCTAGACTTGATAATATCTTGAGGGTAGCAGACGAGCCATGCAGCAATACCAGCGAACCCACCAGCCAGGAACATATCGGTTACTGAGCCTTTGACGTTACCATTAGCGTCGACGTTGTTGTTGAGTTTGGCTAAGGTGTGTTTGAACAGCTCGTATGCGCCAAAGTACGCACCATAGCTGGGAACGTCGCGCAATAGGGTGATTGTGAAACCTCTGTATAGGCCATTGACGCCGCTTGTTTTGAAGGTTTTCACCAAACAGTCGAAAACGCCGTTGTACTGCTTGACTTTCAAAGTTTGATCCTGGGTTTGCAACTTGACTTTCAACAACTCGACGGGGCAATTGAGCAGTGCCATGACTGACCCAGCGAGCCCACCAGCAACGGCCATATCGACGGTGCTCAAATGCTCGACTCTGGTTACGGTGGTACCGTTTCTTCTCACGCTCAACATCAGGTTCCTAAACTCGTTGTTTGCTGTGAAAAGCACAGCGTTGCAGAAACCTATACCGGCCAGTGGCGAAGCAACGCCGCGGTAGAGGCCACTGATACCCTCGTTCTTCAGAGTTTGGGTCAGGCACTGCATGGCGCCGCTATAGCTGGAGTTGGTCTGCAGCCTAACTTTGATAGTGTCAAAAGGATGACCTGAAAATACCTGAGCCCAACCGCCCATAGTACCGGCAAAGAACTCGACGGCACCTGGTGGGATTATACTATCAGACTTCCTTGTGATATCTCCTTTCTGAGCGCTTGCCATTTTTATTATTATTCGGAACTAGACTAGAGCTAAAAAATAAAGAGGGAAGGTAGTGTACTTTTAATGTCTAAGTTGAAATATATATAAAGCGTTATATATTTGAAGTTGTGCGTGGATGGATATAGAAAGGGGTTAAACACTGGGCTTTGGTGCAGATTGCGAGTAATATATAGCAAAAAAAAGTAGTGTGGAGGGATAACGAAGGCTAAGTATATGTATAAAAGGGGAGGAGTTGATGTTGGAGATTAAAGGTGAGGTTAAGGGTTATAGTAATATTATGGGGCATGAAAGGATGGTACACTTTTTCAAACTCCAACAATACAAGGGAGAAAATACTTAGTATCGCCTAACTAAAAAGAATAAAAGAGAAGTAAAAAAGATAATCAGATTAAAGATTAATTAATTGCTGGAAATTCCAATCCCCCCTCATTTAATAAGCGTGAGAATTGGCCAATGCATTTCATCATTACTAATAATTTGTAACCAAACTAAAAAAAATACGCCAGTTTTCTGGCTTTAACCAAGCGATTATATTTTCTCACAGCATTTGGCGCAAACCACCGCTTCATACTAACGCTAATTCTAAGCACAACTATAAATATAATGCTACTAGTGCTGATGTTAATTTAGACGCTACATTGCAATACTTCTCACAGCCTGTGCAATGGAAATTTCTTTTTATGTTTGAAACAATATCTATTGCTCATTAGCTTAAAAAACATTTCGCTTCAAGAATTTAACGTAATATTTCTTCAAAAAAACATTCGCGATAGTTGAAATAGGCGTGTTTGCTACGTTTCATCAATAGGCAGGGGAGAGGAGGGGAGGGGGGACAGAACCAGAAACAGAATCAGAAATAGGGGGAAAGATTAGTTTTATTTTCACTATACAGCCTACAGCAAAAAATAGCCTATAAGTAAATACACGCTAGCCAAAAACAAATCAAAATATAGTCAACCAAAGTGTACCGTTTTTCATCTCAATATGAACTTTTGCCAGCAACTTTACTAAACAGCTAAAAAAAAAAAAAAAAACTCTAGTTTAAAAAACAGCTGAACAAATAGCTCCCAGTTAAATTTTGCGTGCACTAAGGAACTGCCCTACTATTACTGCTTAAGAACTTTTCTAATCCTTCTGAATAATAAGATCATCCCCACACTGCGGACCCATTCGAGTATAAGCAACTTTATCCTAAAACTCGTGTCCGAGCTGTTCCATCTTCTCGCGCTTGCATGCGTACACCATCTTCTTCAATTCTGAGCACATCGTCAGCCGCATTTTCATTGACGGCGGGTTTCGAATACAGTTGATAAATGCATACTCCAAATCTGCACATTCTTCCGTCGCTATCTGCTGCGCTTCTGTCCGCGTACATTTCCGAATCAAATTCTTGTCAACCTCCACTTTAACCGCCTCTACCGACTTCTCATTCCTTAAACCTTTGTCTTTCTCTCCTGCATTTGCTGCTGAAGGTCCTGTTGTTCCTGCAGCTTCGTTTATTTTCTTGATATAATCGTCTACTGTGCTCGCCATTCTAAAAATTTTTTTGGAGATTAATCTACTACAATGTTACTGCTCTAAAAGTTTGCCTTAACTTTATAGAGTTTTTATTTCTTGTGTTTTTGCGCCTAAGCCTAACAACTCTTAACTCTTCTTTTACTGGCTGTGATTTCCATTTTCATTTACCCACTTGGATGACACACATTTAATCTATTGGCCATTTTTTATCTATTCAGAATCTAAACTTTATCATCGTCTGACTATTTGCTAAATTAATTTAGATCCATTGGACATTATCTGGTATATCTCATTAGTATATCTTTAATCGCCAATTGCTTTATTTAATTGGCCAATAATTTGTTGTTATTCATAATTTCCAAACCAATAATATCGCCTACCAAACTCGCTTTTGTAGTAAAATAGTCAATGAAGACAAATTATCCATAAAATACACTTATAATAAATTAAACTGTATAACAAATTTTCCTCCCCGCCTCTAATATTTGTTTTTTCTGCCACAAGCCTTATTTCTCAAAAAGCAAAAAAAAAAATTAAATAAAAGCTGTATACTTTATCAGTTTACACTTGGATAACTACCCATTATAATCGACTTCATAGCCTTATTTTTAGACTTAATCCTTGCCCTAGTATTCCGATTAAAAAATGCCCGTCATTTCGCCTGCTGTATCAACATTCTCCAAAACAAAAGCTGCAACCCGTCTGCGCACAATCCATCTCTACAGAAGATGGCAGAAAGCAGTTCCAACAATCATAATCGACTACAGACTATCCATCCCACAAGCCGAAGTTAGAGCTAAAGTTCGCTCAGAATTCGAAAAAAAGCGTCACCTGACCGATCTCCCCTCAATCAATATTGCCCTCTTCAAAGGAAACGCTGAATTCGAAGAAACTCTCAACTGCTGGAAACAGGTCAACCACGTCTACAACTACTTCACAACCCCAGCAATCCCAATAACTTCTCAACATCATATTGATGCTCCTACTTCTAACATCAACTCTTCCTTCGTCGGCAAGTTCTTGTCCGGTCAAAACTAATTTACAAAATCTATTCTCGTTTACCATCACCACTGCCACACCTTTTTAAATCTTACATTTTATAAAAATTATATTTCCTATATAACACCCAACCTCTTCTTTTATTGCTTATTCTTTGTTAACAATGATTTTTCCTCTTTTCTACCTCAAAAAAACCTCTGTTTAAAATTGCTCAGCATCTTATCCATCTTTTAAAACACCAGTCAAAATACTCAAAACTTTCTAGCTTTTTTCATTGTTTCCACAAAAAAAATCATACCTTCTTGTCTTTAAATACCTAGAATTTAATGGTACAAATCATAAAGTAAAATTCATAGAGACCTCATAATACATGTATATCTTTGCAATTACAAAAAATTTAAATTTACATACTCCCTTCGCCCCTACCTCCCCCCATACCCACAAATGGATATCAAAAAGAATTCGCAATGAGTGATACTTGGTTCAATACAGCTAATTAAATAGAGTAAACTTATTATACACAATATTAGTACAAACTCTCAAATAGCCCATCCTCAAAATTTATTTGTCGTTTTCGCCACCACCCGCCCCTCCCATCTCAGAAATATTATGTCTTTAAAGTTTTATATTGCTCAAAATTGCCACTCGCTCATCGGTTATCCGTATCCCCCTAGATACAGCTAGTTGATTTAGATGAAATTTTTTTTCTAATTTTTTTTTATACTGTCAAATTGGCATCCCATAAATGTACATCCCGATTGTTGCATACCAAATATTTTCATACAATGGTACAAAATTATTCACACGAATTACAAAATCTCAACTACTCCAAATTCACAACTACACAAAAAATATATTTATGCCTATTCTTTTCGGTTAGAACAAGGTAATGTTATCAAAGTAGCCAAACGTGAAATATATCACATTCCCCTAATAACACTCATATTACAAAACACAATTGCCACCAATAATGTTAAAATAACGCGCCTTTTAAAATAAAATGTTGTTATTAGGAAATTATAAACTTATGTTCTAATTCCAATTATGCAAATGAAAATTATTAGAATAAGAAATTGAGCTAACATTGTAGATATATGCACATATCGGCGTGTGATAGACCGTATCTTATAGCAATCATATAAATTAACAATTTATATGCGAGTCTATAAATCTATTTATGACCCATAAAAGCGTATCAGATCGTCTCAGGAGTCTGTACGCAGCGTATACAGCCTTCTTGACCTTATTCTTGTTCTTGATCGTCCCAGATACATCCCACTTGCTATTCATAATATAGCCCAAGTAGGTGTACTGGTCGGTGGAGTCGACTTTTTGGCACTGCAGGGTCATATCAGTGGTCAACTCCCCGCTTATCGTCATTATCCCGCACTTGGAGGCATTCACAGCCATTTCCCAAGTGTCCGACCATTCGGTTATGGTATCCAGTGCGATTTGTAAATCGGCTGATGATTCGGCCAATAGCACGGCATCATCGGCAAACAGTAGTCCAGGTATGCGTGAGGTGAGCCCAGGCACCCGCACACCGCGTATGTTCCTAAATATATCGTTGATGAAAAAATCGAAGAGTATCGGCGAGGCTGGGCACCCTTGCCGCACTCCACAGAGATATTCGGTTGGGTTGGAAACTTCATTTCCAACTCTAACTGCGATTTTCGGAGCATCATACATGCCCTTGATCATATTGAGAAGTTTGCCCCCAATGCCCACTGATCGCAGTTTATGCAGTAGGGCCA
>LSSN01002766.1:0-12327 GCA_001970855.1 Smittium culicis | reverse complement strand
ATAATAATAATAATAATAATAATAATAATAATAATAATAATAATAATAATAATAATAATAATAATAATAATAATAATAATAATAATAATAATAATAATAATAATAATAATAATAATAATAATAATAATAATAATAATAATAATAATAATAATAGTAATAATAATAGTAATAATAATAGTAATAATAATAATAATAGTAATAATAATAGTAATAATAATAGTAATAATAATAATAATCGTGCTTTCTAATCATATTATATGATAGTATTTTCATATTCAAACTTGTTGCTTTCATATTTTAATGAAATTCGGAAGCCTTTCAAAAAAATAACAAATGCCGCTTATCCAATCTTTTTTAGCTCAAAATTTTACATAATTTGACTTTTAATGAATACTAATCAAATTCTCACTGTATTTTAACATCCTTTCACCACAATAATCCCCATCAGTTTTATTAACAAATTTATTTAAAAATAGTATATTCGATTTATAATGGATTGGCTATTAAGCAAATAACTAAAATTGATATGTAATAACCACTCACTATTCACCTTTTTTCTATTTGGATGTTTAATATGAATCATTTTATCCTGAAACTGATTACATTTGACGATAAATAAATTGATAATTTACAATTTAGGTCAAAATTAAACAATAATTTTAGGTAGGATTTCTATCCTCACCTTTAGAAACAATCCAAAAACACACATTCTAAATTATAAAGTTAACGAAGTTCTTTTTTATCAAGTAAGTAATTATATTTTCAAATACTGTTATTTAGAAAATAATCATGCTTATATTTAATTAATTTGATATCGATTTTTATTAACAGATTAAAGGTTGTAAAAACATTTAATAGAAATAAAGATTACATAGGAAATTTTTTTTTGCAAAAAACAAATTCCTAAATATGGGTGGATTTATGAGTAAGCGTGTATTTTCTAATAATAGATAATCATATTTATTTGATGACTTAAAAATCTATCACATATTTTTTTCTCTTCAAATAAATCTATAATAAAATGCAGACCGAAATTAAAATTTTTTTTAAAAAATCTTGGTAATTAGAAAAAATTAAACATTTATCTGTAAAAAATGAGTGATATTTTGACAGCTGGCGTTTTATGCAGTTAGGAAAACTTCAGAGTAAGCATATATTTTTTATCTGGTAAATCATTTACTAAGATTAATTCATATTTGAAATTGAAGAGCCGAAAGAATCATTAACCCTTTCGCATCCAACGCTCTTTAAGAAAATCAATTTTATGATCTGTTTATGATTTATAAGCATGTTTATTATTTGCTGCTATTTTACAATATACCAGTATTTCTTAGCGCCTTGGCATTAAATTATTTTAATTGATCTCTGTTGGCTATATCTGGTGGGTCAAAAATAGTCTACTGTCTGGGAAAGGGTTAAGAAATAAAATCCAAACCAAGAAAATTAAATTTTATACAGAAAATCGATAAAGCTCGAAATTAACATCGAAAATAGATGATATTAATGAGGCTTTATAATATAAATATAAATACACACTTTTTTACCCAATTTTAAATAAAAACTCAGGCTGTCTTAACTTATCGAAGATAGAGATTCCAATAAAAGTGTTTATGTACCTACCTCTTAATAAAAATTTAGTTTTTTTGTGAAAAACTTATTTGGTGTGTCACTTTAGACAGCTTGTAAAATATTAAAGGTGGTATTTTGAAACAAAATATTTAATAAAATAATTATATCATTAATATCTCTCGCGCCTTTATAAACCAAATAAACTTATTTCAATGTAGAAATATAAGCTAAATCAATAGTTAGCAAAAACTATTATTAGAAAAGCGTAATCTATAAAGGTATATCTAATACAAGGGCCCAAACATGTGTATTAATATTTCAGCCCTTTATACAAGATTTTTGTCATTAATTTTTATCATCCAAAAAAAGTTGCTGTAATTGTACCATTAAAATATTTTCCGAGTTTAGTTAATATAGCTACCATTCGGATATCAGAAAAGAGTCAGTTACTAATTTTGATACATTAAATTTATCTTGTAATTTTTTTCCACTTTAAATCATAAATACGCTAAAAACGGGTATAAATTGTTTGGGATAATTTTATGTCGACGGAGGAGGGAGGTAGAGATTAAAAATGCTAAATAATATCTAAATTGCTAATTTTTAATATGATTAATTAAAAGTTGTGTGAAAATATTGTAGTTTTGGAAATATCAATAGTTTGATAATGGGTTATCAGCGAATAATCCAAAAGACAAGGCGTTTATACTTGATGTAAGAGATCTTTTTTTTTTTTTGAAATTTATTAAAAATAATTATTAGATAGGTGTAAGAGATCTAAATCTAATTTATATGCGTTTGGTCATAATATCTAAATTAGCGTCTGTTTTATTGGCTTATGAAGTATCTAATCTATTAGTATGACTGATAATTTAGCCTTTTTCAGTTAGCGGAGTACGAAGTGTAGTTTTTGACTATTCACAAACACTTAGACTAATTTGAATTATAATAATTAAAGAGTAATCCAGTAAAGGATTTATATAACTAAAATAAGCGTTGGTAGAATCCAATCCGTCAACTCTAATTAGCCAAATTTATAACAATAAACTTCTAACCCGGAGATATTATTTTATAGATATTGGTATTTCTACTATGAACCAATCCAGGAAATATTGCTACCAGTAATAAGTCGCTTATGCTTTTTTTTGTATCTTTTGGTCTGGAAATGAATTAAATCGCTTACACAAAACGTAAGCGGTTTATGAATGTTTTTAATTAAAAAAAAATAGCCTCCATATAAAATTACGATAATAAGCTCTTAAAAAATTAATTTAATGATTGGCAATAGAATCACCAATTGGGTTAATAATAAAGAGCAGCAATTGGCTATATAGTAAAGCGCCAGCTGCAGCATAAAACAAAATTAATATTCCACAAACAAAATTTGCAAGTTGGTTTGCTATTCAGTTCATTACTCATCCTTTGTGTTTATTTAGCGCTGATTGTATAAATATAACTAAATCAAAATGTATGTTGACATTGAGAGCTTTGAAAAAACTTATAAAATTAACCATCATGACGATGATATATACAAAAACGACCCTGCGAGGCAAAAGCACGAAGCTGAAAAGCAAAGATGGAAAGAAAGGTTAGTATTGATTTAGCTAAAACAGAATCTTATTACAATCGTTCTTAGTATAATTCCAGAGAAGTTATAAAGCACCACTGAATTATTCCAATTCCAAGACTATATATAATCATTCAAAATTTGTTAATGGTCTTGATTTCAAATTATTTATAATTAGTCCAACATTCTATAAAAGTGTCAAAGTCTCTTCAATTGCGTGCATGAAAATGGTATATATAATTATTTTTATGCAAAAATTTTTTTATATAACTTTAAGTATAATAATCATTTACACTTTAAGGTAAACCACGCTGTTAAGGGGGGTGACATAGAAGTTATGGGCCTTTTATTAGGAAAAGTACTTGATAATGTAATGGTAGTTATGGATGTATTTGCATTACCAGTGGAAGGTACAGAAACTCGTGTAAATGCGCACTCTGATGCAAATGAGTATATGATTCAATTCCTAGAAAATTCTAAAAAGGTGAAAATTTTAAAAAAAAGCTGAATCTAGAGCTTTGGCTAATTTAGTATTTCATGTTTCTAGAATAGAAATGGAATATCTGTAATTTAGTTTTTTTACTTTCATGTCACGAGCTTTATTAAATTTTTTATTTCAAATAAAGGTAAATCGTCCAGAAAATGCCATTGGGTGGTATCACTCACATCCAGGATATGGTTGCTGGTTATCTGGGATTGACGTTTCAACACAAAGCTTAAACCAAACATATCAAGATCCTTGGCTAGCTATCGTGGTAACTGAATTTTTTTTCTGGTAATTATCATATTAGAAGTAGAATTTAGACATTTATAGGCCGTTTTTTTAAATTTTATAGGTAGATCCAAAGCGAACTCTATCTTCAGGAAAAATTGATATAGGCGCTTTCAGAACTTGTGAGAAAGTAAAATTTTGCCTATAAATAAAAAAATAACTCAGTATTATCCAATTTATTTATACGCTTCTACTTGTATCAGGGAAAAAACAAGGGCCTTTTGAAATTGAGCGATTTTGAAGTTGTTCCAGAAGTAAAATCACAAGACTTTGACACACATTCTGATATGTAACAGAATTGTTTAGTTTTTTGAATATAAGTATATTAATCTCATAATGATGCCTACTATTTTGATATGTATTTTAATAGGTATTACCAGTTAGAAATATCATATTTCAAGTCTTCTACAGATTCCCTGTTTTTAGAGGCTATTTCAGCAAGCGCTGGGCTAGAAACCTTTGAAACAACTGTTTCATCCGAGGTAAAAATATCACCTTTCTTTTAGATTCCAAATTCCGATAACGTCTTTTTTTTAATATATAGCAAGCGAGATATAACAACTCTAAAATAAAAGTTTTGTCAAAAAGTCTTAACAGCATCACAGATACCATATCTAAGTCTAGAGGAAAGGACCTTAATGCATTGGAAAATTTAAACAAAATATCAGAGAACTTGTAAATCATTTATTCTATCTACAATATATAATCAAATTTAAGCTTCTTTAAAATAATATGTATTTTTTTAAATTATAATTAGCGAAAAGGTATCATTGGACCACAATAAAATCTCAGTCAACGAAAAATATGAAAGTTTATTTATTTGAATAGCTACAAGTATTATATTAATATATAAATAGGTTATTTTATATTATACTAAAGAAAAAAAATAATCTATATTTGTATGTAAATAGTTTTGATGCAAGTTATAAAATGCATCTCTAATAACTAGCACGTTCATGCTATTTTATGTTTTTTTTTATTTATGTTGATTCGATGCTTAGTAAATAGGTGTTATTAATACTTCTCTCTAATTTATATTATCAATTAACATCCTTTTAATATGATTGAAATCCATTCATGCCACTTTGCTATTTAGTCTCAAAAGTTTATACAATCGATATTTCGTCACTTATTCCTGATCCTAGAGAGTTAGATTTTTCGAGTCTATATAATTTGAAACTGTTAGTTTAAACTAGTAGACGCTATGGGGGAAATATATTGTAATAAGTTACATTTTGCTTCTAAGGATGTCTGTTATTGTGAAAACGTCAACTTTAATCCTGTAAACTCCAGATATATTGAAGACTAGACTGTTAAAAGCGAATATTATAGAGTTGTTTTTAGATTTCCCATTGATTGAGACGTCTCCAGTTAACGCAACTTTCTGGTCATCAGAAACATCCAAATTCTGACCTGATCCATCATTCGAAATTATTCCAATATGTGCGATCAGTTCATAAGGATTTAAATCTATGCTAGGTATATTGCTATAAAATATATCAATATAAAAATTGAGAACATATGGATATAAAAATTAAAAATAGTTCTGATCATGTCTATTTGATTAAAAAATACAACCTACTTTCCATTTTTATCAAACAATCTCATTAGTACTGATATCCCTTCAATTTTAGTGTTCTGTCGTATCGATTTGGGTAGCCCTACAAACTCGAAAGAAAATCTAATTTTTTCGTTTTATCCAGTATCAGAAAGTTTAAAAGGTTACGATAATTTAAGATGTCTCGTAAATATAAAATTTAATAGGAAAAAAAGCTACGTTATTATTTAGAAATCATAGTAGCTCAAAGTAATTATCATTATATAAAAAAGATTTCGTATAGTAGATAAGGCCTATATCGAGGATTATATAGTGTAAATATTTTTCTTATAAAAAAGGTTTTATTAGTTATATATTAGGCTCATTTTAGTAGCATGTGTATTTATGTACTAATAGATTATTAATATGTATATTATTAGTGGTGGGTATGGATATTTAACAATGTCAATGGGTTAATGCATTTTATAATTTTTAGAAATAAGTTACACCAAAGGGAAAAGTATCAAGCAAATATAAAGATAAACTGAAATATCAGGTATTAGAGTAAATAAACAATAAAACGGATTGATAAGTTTAAAATAAAACACTATAAGGCATATCAATATTGGTGGAGTATTGGATAAAATTCAATAATTTTGAAAATTATTATGATATAATTATTAAATTACCTTGTGCTGTCTTTGAGCCTTTCACTTTCTATCATTGTTAAAATCGAATTGATCTAATATCTTCTCTTTTGAAATAGTTGGGTTATTATGTAGCCTTAATATTTGAAAAAAAATTTTTTATAATATTTTAAATAAATTAAAAGTAAAAATATATCATTTATTTACTTTTATGGAATAAATAAAAAATATAAAAAAATTCTTGAACTAGGGCCTAGAAACAAGTTTATATGAATACTAGTTTGCCCAGATCTAAAATAAAATAAACGTATTCCAAAGATGTTCTATAAATAGAAATTTATAAATCAGATAATAGAGCGAAAAGTTCAATTATGGAAAAGTATATATTAATTTTAATGCTGGGAATTGATATTGAATCTTGTGAGAAATATTCTGGCGCTAAAAGTATTTGATTCCAAAATCCTAAAATGAAATTTGCAAAATAGGCACGTTTAACCTCTGAATGGTTATTCATATGTATTTATATACAATTGTTCATATTTTATTATTTCCAACTTATCCATGGTGTGCTAGGCCACAATATAGCTAAAATTGGTACTGACTTATAATTTCAAATTATCTTTGTCCAATAGCTATTTTAAATGATACTCTTTAGCCCCATATATAGAAAAACGGTAATTATATAATAAAGATAACCAATTTCCGTTAAATTTATTAGCAAAATAAACTTATAAATTTGGTAAATTTGACAATTACAGCGTAGTTTTCGACATTTGACTAAAGTGCGGCTATTGAGAGATTTGGCAGAAAAGTAATTAGCACCCCTTTATTGTAAAATCTAAGCCCAATGTAAATTCCACCAATGCAATAATACACCAGTGTTCATTTTAAATGCCTTTAAACTATAAGTTACATAATGAAAGGTTGATATTTAGGATTGATGTTATGTTTTTATCACAAACGAAGAGGAAAGCTAAAGGAGTGTTGTTATTTTTTCTTATATAGGTTTCTCTAAGAACGCTAGATTAATTAATTTCCAGACTTATTACTCGCTAGTTTATATACAGTATATACTTATACAGCTTACTAATATATAGGAGTATTTAAATTTTATGCGTAAATCCCCCCCTTCCTGGTTCCAAAAACAATTCCCATTTTTTTGTTTTTCAACCTTGAAATAGCAACATTGCTTTTCATCATTAAGACGAATATAGAATCCTCAAGTGTAGTTTAGGCTGTGATTAAATATAATCCGAGGTCATAATAATGGCAGAAACTAATATGATTTAGCTGCTTTTCAACTAGAGAATTTGTTAGAAATACAAATATCGACCTTCGAGCATTCTTTTGTTTTCCTTATTAGGAAATATGAATTAAAAGTGAATATATACAGCGTAACTACATATTGTTTTAAAAGAGATATAGCTCGCTAAGCTTTGAATATAAATAATGATTAATACACTAGTCAACTATGCAGCGAAATTGGTGACTTTATCCCAATTTAATATATACCAAAATATTAGCAACGAGATTAAATCTGTCTCATAAATAAATACCCGTCGTGGTCATTTAGATAGATTTTCATTTGCTTAGCTTTTTTATACAACCCCATTTCAGTAGAAGAAAAACGATTTTTTGTTGTTTTCTACTAAGACTAACTAAATCCTGCCTTTAATAGATGATCAAATATAATATATTTTTATACCGCTTAAGCTTAATAGGGTAAACGAATAATACTGCCTATAATTTCATCATTACCACAAAAGTTTCCCGCTTATTTATTACATAATAACACTTCAATTGGCGAATTGTAATTTTTTCCTGGAATCGTTTCATAAATTTTGCATCATTAGTAATTGATATAAAAATTCCTATTTAGCAGTTGATTTTAGAATAAACTTTCTACTTGGTACGAAGCGTTTGAAGCCCCTATAAATTATCGAGTTTTAAAATTAATTTATCTACTAACATAATTTCTATTTATGAATATGCATCAATTCCCGAAATGATGTTCTAGAGTGAAAGCCCAATCATTTTCTAGAATAAACATTGCAATAATATATCGAAATGAAGACTATTTTAGGGGTTGGAGCCTTTTCTGACAGATCTTTAACACTTTCGCTGGCGGTAGACTATTTTTGACCTAAAAATATAATCAACTATGCTCAATTAAAATTCTTTAATACCAAGACTTTAATAATTATTGGTTTATTGTACTTTAATAGCAAATAATTGATTTGATTATAAATCATAAACCAATCAATAAATTCGATTTTTTTAAGACTGTTGAACGAGAAAGGATTAACTGGTGGAATAAGATTTTTACTGTAAAATTGCTAAAAAAGTTATATCTAGCTCAAATAATGGCCTGATAATTTTGATTAGCAATTAAAATACTATCTAAATTACCGTAAACAGGTCTAAAAACCAAAAAATAATAATTAGCGTTACGCATGATAGGGTTATATATACTACACAACTTGGTTTTATTTTTAAATCCTATTATAAATGGTTATCAGCTAGATTGGTAATTTCATCCAATAGGTATAAGAAACTATTTTTAGAATATATAATTATTTGAAAAAAAAAGCTCCGCAATATTTAGAGCCTTTCGCATTTTGACTCGCCACTCAAAGACGTTTTTCACAAGAATTAATCATAAATATCATTCAACCTCCAAGCCCTAGTTCATATTATTGATTCGAATTTGTTTTAAAAGCTAGTATAAAACATTTTCACATTTGCAAATCAAGTCTCTGAAAGTCGATTAACAAAGATCAATGCTTACAAGCTATAAAAATTTTATGGTATATATTTTTTTATTACTTGTGTATCACTAAGATTAATAATTCCGATTTTATGGCTCTAAAATTAACTCTCAGTGGTTAAAAGGCAACATGATATTTTTTAAGAACGTCTTTGTATGATATTATGCGTGGAAATTATTTATTTTATGTATATTGGGGTTTATATTGAGGAGTAGTAGGACAGGGAGTCTGATCAGGATAATAATATGGAATACATAACCCTTTAGCCCTTTTCCGTCATACACTCTCTAAAAAAACCAAATTTATGATTCGTTTATGATTTTTAAGCGAGTTTATTATTTGCTGTGTATTTTCAAAATACCAATAATTCTTAGGGCCTCTGTGTTAAAGTAAAATAATTGAACACGGTTGGCTATATTTGGTAGATCAAAAAGAGTCTATCACCTGTGAAATGGTTGGCTAGCTGTAGAATTTTATTTAAAGACCTAACTGAACTAGTTAACCATTTCTGGAGCAAACGCTATTTAACTTGTTTAAAAAACAATATTGGATAGGCCAAATATAACTTATTAGTTATTGGAAGTGCTCAAGCTAAAATTCAATAAAATATTAGCATAATATATTGACATTTCAGGTTGGTGTTTGGTTGGATAATTTTTGTAGTTCAAAAAAAGCCAAACGCCCCTGAAAGGGTCAAAAATCATAAGTTATTACTTGCTGAAAGAGATCATAAAACTAATGTTATTGTTACAGAATAAAAAAATCAAAATTTTGATATATATTGCTCGCAAAATGGCCATTTTGAAATTTCAAACCTCGAAAGTTTAAAGACAGAATTTTATCATTAGATCTATATTCATATTTTTTTATTTAAAAAATCTTTTAAGTAGCAATTTAAGAAATGAAAACAGAGTGGCTGTTATTTTAGATTTTAAAGATAAAAGCTTATAAAAAAAGTACCGTTTAAATTAATCCCATCCGAAATGTGCATGCAATATAATATTTTTTAGAATTTAATAGAATTTTTTTTAAAAATAAAATAAAATAGCACAAGATACGCTAGGCAGAATGGATTCGTCGAATTGTAATTATTCTAAATATAACTGCAACATTAACCGAAATTTCCATCTTTAGCAAAATTATTTTCCCACTTTTTTCATTTGACATTAACCATTAAGCAAGATTGATGACTGTACAGTAAGTAAAACAAATTAGATTTTATTTTAGAGCTGCAGTTCTCATTGATTTTTTTGAATCCGAGAAACTCTTAGTTCCTAATATTCCATAATAGAATCACATTCTAAGGCTTGTGTTTGGAATTTAAAGTGGTACAAGCTGTATTTTTAATAGCTTGATTTTATTTGTATAATCCAATTATAGAAACTATGAGGTAAGATAAACTAAAAAAATGTAAAGTTGATATAGGGCATAAAAAGTTAATGCTCAACTAAAAATATATTGAACCGGCAGTCTACTGGGTGATTACATAAAGGAAATCGCGATCAATCCACCAACTGAAATATCTAGCCATGAAATGTTTCAATCAAATTTAACGAGTTAGTATTTTATTTACTTCATTATGAGCATTTTATTTAACCCTTTCCCATCCAACGCTCTTTAAAAAAGCTAAACCAATTTATTCGTTATCGATTTATAAGTAAATTTATTATTTGTTACTATCCAACAACATACCTATGCACTTGTGTGGCTCAAAATATAATTATTTTTATTGAACGTAGCTTATTTTGTAGATCAAAAACAGTCTACCGCCCGGGAAAGGATTAAACTTATGTAAAAAACATAATTGGATAAGGCAAGACAAAATTGCTGATTTATTTTAGTTAATAGCTATGAATTATTATCTTTGAAAATTTTTTCAGTTTATCATTTGGTTGGATAATTTTGGTATTCAAAAAATCCAACCGCGCCAGAAATGACTATAGAATCAAAAATTATTACTCATTTATTCTGAAAAGAAAAATTCCATATTTTCGTTTTTTCGTTTTTTGTAATACCTATTATGATACAATTTCGAATTTAAATTATAAGCATGAAATTTAGTTTATCTTTTTAAATAAAATAATTTCTGGCTATGGAATTAGGCTTGGCGAATAAATATCATTAAAAGATTAAAAATATACAAAAATTATAGATGAATCATCGATAGCATTTTTATTATAAAAGAAAATAAAAAATACTATTTTGAAGCGTAATTCTAAAATCTTCTTATTTTTTAAAAGCTACAACTTAGCAATGGAACCTAATCCAAAAGAAAAACTTTTGGATTAGGTCATTTTTGGAAATTTCACTACAGCACTTATAACATTCTTTATTTTTATCCGAAAACAACACTCGGATTTAAAAAAGGAATAATTATTTCAGGAAGTTTCCTTATATGGGTTTATTCCTAAATTAAGTCAATTTATAATAATAATGATGAGATAATGAGTTTTTTAGAAACAAGAATTTAGTGTCAGCGCCTTCTAATTTATCTGTGCTTAGTCAATCATTAATACAATCTTATGTAAACTAAATAGACTATTAACATCACATTTTTTAGAAGGGCTATACTAAATAGGCAGAAAAATTATCATTGCTTAAAACTTTCCCGTGCTGTAGCCTGCTTTTTATCTACCAAATCTAGTCAACTGAGCTCGATGTAAATAATTAATTCCGAAATTTTAAATGGTATTGGCTTTTTTTAGAGTAATATCAAATAATAAAGTTAAATATAAACTATACCGAATCGTTAAATTTGGTTTTTGCCAGTGCGTTTAACGGGAAAGGCCTGAAAAAAAATACGTATAATTTATATTATTTGAATACCTCTAGTTAATTTTTAGATTATATTCTAATTTTCATAAAAACAGCTAAATATATGGAGATTATTTATTGATGAAGAAATATTATTATAAAATGTAACAGTTGTAAAATAGGATAAAAACTAATTACCCAATAAAAAACGTTACACTCAATATAAACTTTTTTTGAAACGAAGTGAATAAATAGAAGGGTTATAATGTTTTTTCTCTTCATCCAATGGTAATAATAATTTAAGAATGTAAACTCCAATGAGTTTAAACTACATCATTCCACTTTCCTCGTTTAGAGTTTTAGTTATGTTGGATTCTTTATGAATGAAGCATTTTATAGTGTAAAGGGCCACAGCTTATAAAATTGTATAAAATTTTAATAGCTAATGAATATTCATTGCTTTATCCCTTTCTTGGGCGGTAGAACGTTTTTGATCTATCAAACATAACCAACAGCGTTCAATTATAGTAGTTTAATTCCTAAGTATTAAAATATTTTGTTTTATTGTATTTTGGCAGAAAATAATAATTTTACTATTAAGTCGCTAGCGAACTATCAACCCTTTCCCGTCCAACAATCTTTGAAAAAATCAATTTACTGATTCGCTTATGATTTATGAGTAAATTTATTTTTTGCAGCTATTTAACAATAAA
>LSSN01002765.1:0-29368 GCA_001970855.1 Smittium culicis | reverse complement strand
TGAAAGGGTTAAACCTTTCAGCGGCAGTTGGCTTTTTTTGATCCCCAAGTTTAGCCAACTGTGTTCAATTAAAACACTATAATTCCGAAACTCAAATGAATATTGGTATATGCTATTATAAAAGCAAATAATAAACTTTCTTATAATTCATAAACAAATCAATATATTCGATTTTATTGAGATTTTTGGACTGGAAAGGGTTAAAGATTTTAAAAACTGCATATTATCCCTTGCAGGGGCGGTTGAATTTTTTTGAATTACCAAAACTATCCAACCAAACAACAATAATATAAATTAATATTAGGTATTAATAAATTATTGGTTGATAAGTTGTATATAACCAATAAAAAAATATTAATAATTGGCTTATCTAATCATGATTTTTAAATAATTTTAAGATTGTTGTCCCCGTAAAGGGCTAAAAGAATTTTAATGAGGTGATGTAAAATTGATAATATAATAAATAATATGGGTGACTCTTTACAATGACAGTGTTTATAGGCCCAGTAAGTTACAACTTGAATAATTTCGTATTTCATATTATCCAATAAATTGAGCCTAATTATTTTTTAGTAAATAGTACTTACTAATCGAAAATTATATTAGAATAAGAATAATTCATATACACTACAGCTAATTGTATGGAGTAATAATATGACAATGCCGAAAAGCAAAAAATTATTGGCTTATTAAATTGACTCAGCAAATAATAAATTTATTTTTATACCATAAACGAATCAATAAATTCTTAATTTTAAGAAGAATTGGAAGGAAAGAGTTTTTTTTTTTTTATTTGGAAGATTTATTTCAGCATAAATAAAAAATATTTAAAACTAATTTTAAAATTTATAAAAATGTTTGAAAAAAGTAAAAATTTTTATCAATAAAGATTTCATCCGTGGAAGGAAAGAGTTAAATTGATTTATTTTTTACAAAATTAAGATTTGGATTTACCAATCTAAGAATCTGAAATTGTGGTTGTGATTGAAATATTGGCTACTGATTTATCAACTATAGATGAATTAATGATAAACGACTACTTTGTCTATTTATTTTCCAATATTCACTTTTTGTATCGTAAGCGCATTTGATTTCTAGCCAATATATACTCCAATCATCTAAAATTCCAAAAAAAAACAGATCTAAGAAACTTGACTAAATTAACGATATTAACCTTTTCCTGTCCAACACTCTTAAAAAAAAATTAATTATTGGTTCGTTTATGATTTTAAATTAAATTTATTATTTGCTGTTATATTACAATAAACCAGTAAATTAACCAATCTCAGAACTAAAGTAATTTATTTGAAATCTATTGACTATAATTTGTAGGCCAGAAACAGTCTACCACACGTGAAAGGGTTAACCAACAATTGGGAGAAAAAAATGATATTATCAAATAGTTTTGTATTCGTAAATCAAAATGAATTTAATATAAAATAGAAGCAAACACGTATAAATACAGCAGGTATAAGTTTATAAATTTTCTGAGTTTCAAAAAAAAAATTTACTTATTATTATCTCTAACCAAAATTCAAATATATTTCTCCAAAACGATAATTTTAAATGTGTGAAATTGACGAAGGCCTAGTTGTCGAAGATGAATCCCCTGACGATTTTGGCTACTATAGCACAAAACATAACGATTTTATAGAAGGGATTCCTGATAAACACAACATGGACAAAATAATATCTGTGGCTATAAATTTTTGCTTATGAGTAATTTATTATTATTGTTTCATGCTGTACATAAGTTCAATATATAGTGAATTGAAGAATTCCTTATCAATTGGATATTTATTTGTCACTTTCTTAATGACTTTTTTTTTCTCAGACTTAATAGTATTCAATCTGATATCGCTAAAGTAGTTTTAGTTTATATCATCTATTTGATTTTTGTATTCCTTATTGTCTGGTCAGTTATTTCCCCTAAAACATGGAATTATACAGGTATGCATCCAATAATAGAATCTATTTTACGATTTTGCTTTGCAATTTCGTTTTGTGGCTATATCACAACTTAGTAAAAGAAGCTGGAAGTTTCAAAATTAAGGGGCAATATAAACCCACAAAAACCTGTGGTGTTTACATCGAGCACAGGTTATCCGTCAAGAGATTTTATAAAATTATCAATGTTACCAGCATTGTTGCATCGTTAATAGGGTTATTTATCAAACCAAGTTATAATCTTGAACAGAACAGTAGGGTTTACTTTATTATCTCTACTGATATTCTGATTATGGGGGCACTATTCTTTGTTCCCTTTTACGGAATATACCTCAAAAAATTTTTTGCTTTATTTCATCCTTCAAATAAATTTGATAACAGTTGCGGTACTATCAGCGAAAACAATTTACCAAACAGCGATTCGGGGGATTTGATTAAAGTTGGTCAAAAGATAAATTTGGACAATGACTCAATTCAAATATCAAAACATAATATTATTTTCTGTAAATCGTTCTTGATTTACCCTATTTATTATACAATTTTTATCAAATTGTGCTACTATTTTATGGAAAAAAGCTGGGATACGTTTGATATTGATGTGCTTAGAGACCATGTTTATGTTTACATTATTAAACCTTTTATTGTAGCTTTTATCTATTTTGTTGATACTTGGATCCTTCCATCGCTTACTAAGCGCGGAATTAAAATATTCGCATCCAACATCGTATCCCTTTCTCTTTTGCTTGGCTATATTTATTTAGGCTATTTGTCGTATATGGTTGCTACATCGGATAAATTAATACAAAGCAGACGTTTTTATACTCATGGAAGAAATGATATATTCACCAGTAGAATATCCGCTAAGCAAATCCTATTTAACTCGATGTTGACTGCCATATGTGTGATGTTTTCTTCAAATAACGGACTTTCGATTTCAATCTCACGAGATCCACTAGAAATTAAGTCTTTATTCATAGCGCTATTATTGTACACAAACTTTTTCAGCTCGCTTATCGATCTGATGATTAGTATTTATTTTGAGTACTGCATATCTCTATCTTTTTTGATAGTTCAATCATGTATCCTACTTATAGCTTCGTATTACTGCAAGAAAAAAAATCAACAATTAGACTTTTCCGAGACCAACACTCCTAAACTGAATTAATAATAATTAATAAATCAACTAAAACTGAATTTTTTACTGTGAGAATAATATTTAATATCCAAGCATAATACAATATTTCATACAAACTTTTTTAATTCGCTTATGGGCTGGCTAACTATGCCATTCCAAAATCAAAAGCAAACTACTCCAAAACAGGACAAATAAAGCGTATGTATAACTTTATATTATTAGGATTAAATCCTGAATATATGCATTAGTTAGTTTGTGCTCATATTAATGTCTTTGGAAATTCTGCCAGTATTTTTTAATTTTTATTTATTTTTGAGAGCATCCTCGCAATTTTATTTGGAGAAATGATTCAATTCAGCATCACAAACTTTGTTATTTGTTTGGCGAATTTATTTATCACTAGAATACTGACAAGAATGTTTGTCAAGATAGTAATTAATATAGATTTATAAAAAGAATTGGATAGTTGTAGTAAACTTATTAATAATTTATAACTGTTTGTATAATTTTGCAAGAATGAGGAATTTATATGTGGGCAATAAGCCCTTTCCCATCCTCACTCTATTAAAAATCAAACCTAGCGATTCGCTTATGATTTACAATTAAATTATTATTTGCAACTATTCTAAAACAAACCAATAATATTTAAACCCCCGGAATTAAATAAACTATGTTGAATTCAGTTGGCTAGATTTGGTAGATCAAATTCAGACTGCCGCCAAAATAAAGGATACTTCTGTGGTCAGAAAAAACGAGCAATCTATTTTGTTTGAAAATGTGTATTTTTGTTAGCGACATAAAATAATTGATTTTATTCCTAATTATTTTCCTTATTGATTGATTCTATTGGATAAATGCATGGATGAGGTCATCTATTCTGAAATTATTGGCTGTATATTCGATATCTAATTGATACGATTAGTCTATGAGCAATTCAAATTGATTAGTGGTGTTTGGTTGGCTGAGGCATTCAGCAACCTCCTATTAGTTGGCAGATTTGATTGTGCACTTAATGGGATAAGTTGTATGCTTAGTGGAGTTGATATTTTTTAGTGTACCAAACAGCCAAGAGGTATTTTAGGGCGATCGTCGTTTGAACATCAAATACTTCGAGTGACGATTTCATGGATATCATGTATGAATAGCGATTGTCCTTTGAATATATTAATGAAATCACATCGACGGCAAAACTTGAATATTTTTTAGGCAGGATTCGCAAGTTGTATTTAAAAAAATTATGGGGAAGCTAAATTTGAGCACTTTATCGACTTGTAGCCTACCTAACAGAATCTCATTTCACAGAAACCAAGCTTGAGATAGACATTCTCAAAAGGTATTGCGAATAGTTGGAATTATTTCTGCTATATTTACATCTGCGAATTAGACGGGTTTAGGAGAACGTGCACTTATTGGATAATATGGATTTTTTTCAGGCTAGTTATTGGATTTTTTATCAGTGGAGATGTTGGTAAGAACTTGTCACCACATCTGAATTTATTTACGTTATACATATTGGACATAAATAAGCACACTGCTCTTTCTAGCAGAATAAACTACCCTATTATATATGCAGATTTTAATTACCATTATTTATTGGCTGTGAGATTGGCATACAGTATTCATAGTCGATAGCGGTTGGCTGGGTACCAGCATTCTGCTTTTTTTTTTTGACTGTGGTTTGCTGTGTGTAAATGCTGCTATTTGGTGTGGATGCTGGACCTATTGGCTGTATAATTGTCGAAGATCACTCGTATATTAGAAGCTCTCTTCGAAAGTACTAAAGATTATGCCTGTTTAATTCCATGTCGATTTCTATCTATCTTGCCAACTTTTGGCCTGCTTGACAAGCTAAGCTGCCCCCCATTCCACTAAGCTGACATGCCTCGGTGTTCGTTGTTTGTTTTATCTAATAGTGAGATTTTCTTGGGGGCTCATTAGCTGCAGCAATTAACTAAATGCGCATTTTATGACGAGTTTTCTCATGTAGTCAATTTGAAAGGCTCATTTTCTCTCGCTCTAATAAATGTTCTTGCTTACTTCCAGCACCTTAACATCTACACTAACACTATCACTAATACTAATTCTCACTCTAACTCTAAAAATAATAAAACGTTAACACTACACTAATATTGAACTACACAGACTTAACTGATAGTTATAACTGCCTGCCTATTTATCTACACGCGCATAGCTGATATACATTCCTATATACCTCCTGTAGCTGGGATATACGCCCCTTGACTAATAAGCGCGCTATTATTTCCACTTCTTTTTTTCCATCTTCCCTCGCCTACCCCGCGTGCTCAAAATATAGTCACGCCTACTATTTTCTTCAATAATTAAGCTCTATTTATTCCTCTCTTTCTCTTCTTCCTCCATTTTTTAGCTAAAAATAATAATCTTGGCTATCCACTACAGGTCACTCCTTTTTATATTTTTTCAAACCTGCTAATTATTCCCTAACTAAAAAAAAAAAGTCTAAAATAGACTATCCACTCTTCAATCTATTTCTTTTTTATTCTCCTCACTCCCCCCCCCCTCCTCCCATTATTCTGAAATACCTTAGAACTTTTTTTTTAACTTTGTAATTTTCTCTCTTTTCTTTCTGTCTGCCTCATCTGTATATACCACTTTTTGATTTCTGCTTCTTTTTTTTTCTCTTTTTTTCAGACTTTTAAATTTTATCTCTCGACCATTTAGCTGCTCATATACCCACACGATATAGATCTGTGCCTTTTTCTCCTCTATTCCAACTTACTAATAACTACTTGCAAACTTTGATTTCGAGGCTCCATATTTCTTTCTTATACTATTCATCTGCTTTCAACTTATTTATTTTAGTAAATATATACATAAATGTTTTTTTTAAACCCTGCTGAGGATGGCTCCTCTCCAAATCCAGATAGAAATCTTCAGGATCGAGGAAGTGCTGCCCCATCCATTCGCTCACAAACTGCTTCTGCAAATCTAGATGACCCAAATCCATTGTCTCCATCTGAAACCCATACCTCTAATTCTAGCTCCAAAAAATCTTCTAAACAAATCCCTCACATCCGCATCGCTCCACACATTGTTGATGTTCGCCATTGCCTATATTTTGACGTTATCGACCGCCAAGTCCCTGAAAACATCATCATCAAAGTCGGCAGATTCACTGACAAAGTCAGCAATCAGCAGACCAGAATTGCTTTCAAAAGCAAGGTTGTCAGCAGAAGTCATGCTGAAATATGGACCCAAGACGGCTCCTTCTTTATTAGAGACACCAAATCTTCAAGTGGCACCTTCCTTAATAGTATGCGTCTATCTCCACCTGGCGTTGAAAGCGTTCCTTTCCCAATCAAAGACGGTGATATTTTACAACTCGGTGTTGATTATCAAGGTGGAACCTTGGATATTTATAAATGCGTTAAAATTAGAGTAGAAATCAATAGAAAATGGCAACGAACAAAAGGAAACAACTTTAGGTACCCTTTCCCCTCATCCCTTATTTTCATTTTACTTTTCCACAATTCCTTCTCATAATAACAACCTTTTTCTACATTTATTTTACTTTTCATAAAAAATATAGAAAACAAATTCTTAAAAATATCCAAAACTCCTACTACGAAGTTGAGCAAACTAAATCTAATAATAACGAAAACACCGAATGCTGCATTTGTTTATACAATATGCTCGCTTTTCAAGCTCTTTTCGTTTCCCCTTGTTCTCACTGTTTCCACTTCAAATGCGTTAAACAGTTGCTATTTACTTCCTCTGGATTTAGTTGCCCGTTATGCAGAACTTACGCTGATTTAGAAGCTAGCGTTAGTGATGACGAATTGGTTGATGACGATGAAGATGAAGAAGTCGATTCTAATTTAGCCCCAAACGAGAATGATATTAGCCAAATTCAAAATCCCTCACAATCAAACGAAGGAAAAATATCTGAAATTACTAATCAATTACCCGTAGCAATACAAATTGTTCAATCCCAATTCTCAAATACCCTCAATGGCTTATCTAATAACCCTCAAAATACCCAAACCCCTCAACAAATTGACTCGCCCTCGAATAATATAGTATCTGAACACATCTCTAACTCCATTCAAGAGTTCCGAAATGAGCTGGATCATCCAACTGTCGATAATAATCCCAACTACGAAACTAGTACCAATGCTTCTGACAGCTATGCTGATCTACCACTAAGTACTAACTCTTCTAATAGAAGCCTCAACATCGATCACGCCCAACAACAACCAATTGTTCAGCCTTCCACTCCCTCAAGATCTGACACTCATAATACAACTTCAGAGACTACAGCTACTACAATAGCATCTCAAAATGGCTCAAGCACTCCTATTTCAACTATAAACAACTTGAATATTGACCAATCTGTCACTTCCACTCCTGTGGGAAGTATCCCTTCTGCCAATATTTTATCCATCTCTGAATCTAATAATTTATTAAACGGTGAACGTGATGACTGTATTAGTCACCATCATCAATCAATAATTAACAATATCCAAACAACAAACAATCACCAAGACCAAAATGAAAGCGGTAGCCACGCTTAATCAACCATTTTCAAGGTTTTTTTCAAACTAGCTCTTATCCTGCCTTTCTCTTATTAATAACCATACCCATCTCACCCTTTAGCCCCACAAATCTGTTATTTCCTTCTCTTATTTATAAAATAGTAACTTTATTTCTGTAGTTTGTTATTTCTCTTTTTTTTTATACTAGCCTCTTTAAAAAATAATTATAAAAATAAACGCCAATTCTTTAAAATCTTCTCATTTTTTCAAGTGATTTATATTACAAATATTTGTAAAAGAAAAGTTTTAAAATATTAAGAAATGTGTATATATTAAAGAACACTCTATTACTCGTAAACTAATGATTTTACAAAGTTCAATAATAATTTGTCATTTTCAAGCTTTAGTTCAAAAAATAAAAATAAAAAAACAAGGGTTGTTTAAAAAATAAACACTTTTCCGAATATTCGTGTAATTTCGACAATAGACTTGTCAATTTATAGGGAAAAAATCAATAAAGTATACAACTTACTGCTAAAGGAAAATTTTTTTGAAAGAGTAGGATAATTTTTGATGCCTGAACTATGTGAGCATTTAAATTTAAATTGCCATTTCAAGAAAATATCAGTAATTTTAAAGTGTTTGATTTTTATGGTGGAAAATATATACTCTTTACAAATATATTTAACTTTAGGCTTATCAATATTAAATCAAAATTACCCAGCTCTCTTATAATTTGACCGAGTATCCAGCTGTTTATTTTTTTTTTTTTGAAAAACGGAGTTTGAATTGCAATTAAGGGCCGCATTTTGAATTTTAGAAAATGTAAATCAAATGGTCCTGCTTTCATTCCAGCAATTCAAATCTCGATGAAATAGAAAAAATAGCTCAAAAATAACTCAAAACTATTTAACAATTCTCAAAAGAATTAGCGATATTACGGGTGTAGTATAATATTCACTATGATTAGATTGCTCTTTAACAAGTAATTTTTTAGTTTATCTGTAAATTCAATTCTTTTCTTTTTTTCTTTTAATACAAAGAGTAGTGTTTTAGCTGTATATTAAAAACAATTATTACAAGATAACAGCTATTAATTAATTTTGCTTACTGTATTGATTTACCAGCGTACTAATAATATTTAAAAAAAAGAGAGAATAATGATTCAATTTTATTTATTTGCTAGAAAAAAATATATTATAGCAGCTAGTTGAAATAACTTCAAGCTGTTCGCTATATATCAAATTAATGACATTCCTTCGCATTTTTCTAGGCTTTGAATGAATAATATGTATACTTTTTAGTCTTTTTTTTAAAAATTTTTTACAATTAATTTAAAGCCCCGTAAAACCCAAATATTAATAGTATAATGTTTTATTTTGCATAAATTTTTTTATACGCTTATGAAATCTTAAAATAAACAACGCTTTCAGGGTTGCTATTAATGACGTTGAAAGCTTAAAGATAATTAGTTTATTTATAGTGAGATTTCGTATAAAAAGAAGGAATTAAAACTAGACTAGAATTATGATTTGTTGTTGAACAGCATAATCCATCATGGTAAGGATTATACTGTCTTTATATATTAAATGACTAAATATAGTAGGAATGAGGAGGAGTACTCGTTGACCAATGGTATGAATGAGGTGAGACAATGGGGTTGATTGTGGATCAAGTTGGGGAATTGGTAGTTAGAACAATGGTTTATGACAAACGCATATATTTTTTTTGTGCAAATAAATAAAAAAAAACTAGATCTATCTTGTCTGAAAACGGCGCCTCCCTTATCAGGTCTATTTAAATATGTGCGCTTTTCAGAGTCTAGATAAGCTCAAGCAGACTTTCTATGCCATGTTCAAATATCCGAAAGTAGGTAAGATTAATTCAAGATCATCTGGATTGTAGAGGGTAATGGCAAAAGAGATGCCTGTGTTTCCATACTTGGCAGCGATGTCTGAAACTGTTTTAGTGTCTCTGATGACGGATCTCTTCCTTTTCCCTTTACAGTCCGGACCATTGAATCTGAGCATTGTGCTTTTCTTTACAAAGGAGATAACCATTGATTTTGCATCAGCGGTTGTTGTAAGCGTAGTCACCACTGTAAAATTGAAGTGATTGGTTGGTGTTTTGGAAAAGTTTAATGTTTGCTGTTCTGGATGCGTTAACTACTGAGAGCAGTTGCGAGAGACCGGCGACCAAAAGAACGATGCTTGCAATAGTTTTTGACATTTTTTTTTCCCGGTTATATTTTAAACTTTCGTTTTTTTTAGGAAAAGATGATTTTATTATTCAAGATAAATCTACACGAATTCAAATTTTGCTCGATACTTTTAAAACACAAGAAGCAGAAATTCCTTTCATTTAAATACATTTGATACTTTTTTAGTCCCATTCCATCAAAACATTTTCAATAATAAAACGAAACTGCTGTAGATCCCAATATCTGCATTATTTAGTACTTATTAGCTTTTATATCTTTTTTTTTTTTAATCTGTACATCTATTCCTCGATTACCTTTAAAATTTTTTGATTAGATAAATTAGACTTTTTTTCATCTTGGTTTAAATATTTGATAGATGATACAATTTCGTGTCTAGATCACTTACTCTACTCTTTGTTATATATATTTTTGCTCCTTTTTATTCATCAATCTAAAACTTATTTGCTGCACCTAAAAATGTCAAAAAAAACAAAGCTAAATTCCAAAATACTGACCATATTAATTAAAATTGAGCTTAAAAATCGAATATGTATAGTCTATATAAAATCATTCTAAAAATTGAATTTTACTCGTAGCTATTATATTTATAAAATAGCTCAAACAAGAATAAATTAATACCATCACCAAATAGTGCATAGTTAAAAATTTTTTTGATATTCCGATTATATTCTTCAAATATACTAGAATTAAATGATATTATTGTTTTTTCCGAGAAATCCGTTTTATATTTGGCTCTATTTAGTTAATAAATTATTGTGCATTAATCATATGATTTTTTGAGAAGCATATGGGCTTTTTTTTTTCCAGGTGAATAATAATTTATTCTATTGAATTTATAAAGCAGCAAGAATATTATGTTTGAATTGTATTAAATACCACAATTTAATATTACTAATAATAATTTTTTATTAAGAATTCGTTTTTTTAAAAACGTAAAACTATTTATAATAAGCAATATCAATCTGAGTTGAAAATAGCCATCCGCGTTATTTTAATTATTTTACTCCAAAAATTACTTTATGTATAATCCCCCCCCCCCCTTACTCTTACCCCTTTCGGGGAAAATAGGTCACATTTATCCTTTTTATGACTTTGAAATAGCGAAAGGTAGTTCAAAAAAAATCCTACTAAAAATATTTTTTGTTATTAATTTTGAAACTTTATTCACTTTAATTTTATTTCTTTTTTGCTCTATTTTTAAAATCAAGAAAATCAAGTATTTATTGGAATACTCAATAGAAATTCAAAAAATAAAAAAGTTAGGCCAGAAATTTTTTTATGGAAAAATTCTGATGGTATAAATATCAAATCATAATGCAAAAATCAAAAAGTAGACACTTTAGAAAGTATAATGATATTCATGAAATGTATAGCTGTAAATTTTTAAAAGATAATATTATAGTATTAAAGTTATTTTTTTTGTAAAGTAAATCAATTCCTAGAATTAATGAAATTGCTATATATAGGAATAGATAATTAAATTAACAATTAAATCATAAAATTAATATTAAATAAAAATATACAATAGTAAATTTAAAAAATAAATACAATATAAATTTGAAAATAATACATTGTAAAAGATAATTTGAATATGATTGGTTAAAATTATTGTTTCAATGACCCGGGTTCGCACATTTTTTGACCTACTATTATTATAATTACTACTAACTCATAAAATGTGTACTACTAAATACCAAGTATATATTTTCAATCTGATATTTTGAGTGGAGACGCGTATTTTTTTTTGCTTTAACGCTCCAGTTTGGCACTTTTCTGTTCCAAAATTTTTTCTATTATTAAACTTTATATTTTTGAATTATTATATTTCCTTGTTTTAAGGTTCATACATTTATTTGTTAATATTTTCCTTCGTTTTCAAAATTTTCTTTTGCAGCAAATATATTTGGGATATAATTTAACCGAATTAAATATCTATTACAATTTTTCAGGAGATTTATTATTTAAAAAATCATATTCCAGTGAAAAATGACACTTTTCAACCTAAGCATATCACATTTATACATATTTATACATTCATTATGAATTTGAACAATGATTCTCAAACAAATTACTAACTATGAAATAATTAATACCTTTTTGTTTAGTTTTATAAAAAAAAAAAAAAAATACTAGTCAAAAATTTGGTTTTTTTTATTTAAATTAAGTTTTTCGCTTTTACTAATCGCTTTTGACTCTTAAATTTAAAACTGGTATAAATTATTATAAATTAATCTTAAAAATTTATTAAATATATTTTCACATTTCAACTTGTGAAATTTTTTTGGAATTTTTCTGACTTAGATGAAGATTTATGTGTTGTTTATGCCGATAATACGTATGTAAAAAATTTAATATTTAAAAAAAATCACTATTAGAAATGGTGAAACATTTTCAGCAATCCATATAAATCCTTGATGTAGACCAAAATTTCAACGATTTATATTTAGATTTTTTTTTGACTAAATTAATAGCTTAACGAATTCTGTAGAGAAAAATCCACAATGAAAATATTTTTCTTTTGCCTACAGCTCCAAAAAAAATTAAAATACCACTCTTTGTCATATAATAATATTTCTAAAATAAGTATATAATTATGCTTGAAATGATTGGTTAAGTATACCAATAACTTTCAATAAGGGTATTTTTAACTTAAGGGGCTAAATTTAGGCAAAGGAGGAAAAAAAGAATTTTTTTCAAGTAATTATACTGATTATTTGAATTTTTTTGTGATTTTTTAAAATTATAACTAATCTATTTGAAAAGCTAAATCCTGATAAAGCTTCTGTTCAAACATATTCTATCGTTTTTAGAGGTTAATTATTATTGGAAAAGTGTGATTTTTACCCTATAATGGCCATTTATATAAATTCATATTTTTATAATAATTATCTATTGTCTAAATCAATGAGCAATAGAGTGTTAAAGCATACTTTTTTGTTTAATTTTTGTACCTGAAAGGGTTAAGTCAATTCTGATAAAAGTACCTATAACTATAAGTTTGTAAAGGCACCGAAAAGTACTTACGAGTTTCTGAATGAAGGATTCAAAGGAAAATTAACTTTTTTTTTTGGGATTTATATTTTCTAACAATTATATAAACAATAAAAAAATGATTTTTGTGCTTTTGAATAAATATAACTTATTATTTATATATAAAGACAGCTATTAATATTCATTTACTACAAAGAAAGTTATGTATCAATATTCCAAAAAAAGTTTTCAGTTTTAAAATTTTACAAAGGCTTTCATTTTTATTAATATTTTGCAAATAGGTTGAATTTAACTCGCACTATAAAAGAATATTTAATTATATCTCATCTTCCTTTACAATATATACAATGGAAATAATTATAGTATTTAACGATTTTTTAACTTAATTCATAACTTATAATTTCAATATCAGTTAGAATTTTCATTTAATAATATAGAGATTAGAATATAAAAATAGCGATATTTCTTCTTTTATTTTGGAGGATCATCAGACTTTTTACTGCGATAAATAAAAGTACTGTTAAATAAAAAAAACTCCATTTCTATTAACATTAAAAATTTTTAAAAAGAAGCATCTCAGTTTATGGAGTTGAAAATAATTATATTGTATCTACTACCATTGATCAATAATAAAAATATGTAATAGAGTATCAATGGAGTAATCGTTTGCTTTTTATGAACTACTAGTTTTATCCAATAAAATATCAATATTAATAATTTAGTATTTATTAAAATATATTTTTACTTTCTGGCGTCAACACATTGAAACATAAGTAATGATTCTGCAAACCATATGCAACCATTTATTATTGGGTGAATAAAATTCCACGTTCAGTAATATTTAATTATTCTACATCAATTAATTTATTAATTTATTGGCTATTTTTTTATCAAAAAAAATCCAAAAATACCTGAAAAGAGGAAATCTCTTGCAATTTACATGTAATTTTGCTCTTTCTGAGTACTTAGGCTATTTTTAGCTCTTTCCAGAGCCAAAACTCTTATAATTTTTTATAAATCACAATTCAACAAATAATTTTTTATTGGATGTATTCAAATTGTTAGAAAATAAATTATTAGATAAAAATTACAGATTTATCATTTTTTCAGCTGGTTCGAAATTTTTGGAAATTCAACCCCCCCCCCTCCTCCAACTGCGCCTGAAAGCGTTAAATTGTCATACATAGCCAAAAAAATTCAACAAAAATATTAGATCACAATCTTATAAAAATATTGAATGTTTTAAAATACCTCGAAAATAATATTTTTTAAAATGATTAAGCCTAATTGCGCTAGAAGAGGTCTAATCGTTATATTTTGAGTCTAATTTCTATTTAATGAATCAAATTGATGTTTGATCTAATTTTAATCGCTTTTTAATTTTATATTATTTATTTATACTAAGCTTTGTGCAACAATAAACAATAAACTTTTTTTTATTTATATCAAGATCATCTATAATTTTTGTTATATTTTATCGAAAATAGATGATATTAAAAAATTGCGAAATTTAAATTATTTTGAATATTTATTTCAAAAAAAAAAAAAATCTGGATAAAAATGAATGCGTTATTACTGATCATTTATAATATCCAGAATACTTAAATTTTTGGGAAAAATTTTACTCAAAAAAATTAAAAATTAAAAATATAAAATCCAACAGTGTATTTTTGTAAAAATATCATAAATTTTTAGCTACCTTAAATGGTAAAATATTGTATTTTTTATTACAGAAAAAAACAAACATATTTAATGGGAAAACACAGTAATGAATGTGTAACAGATGGAGGGAAATGTAAAAAAATGTAATCTTAAAACTCAAAAAAATTTCCACAAAACTATTAGAATATTAATTATCTTGAAAAAAAAAACTCTATGTGCGTGAAATTGGCATAGTACACAATACATCAATTGATAAAACGAGGAAAGAAATATTGATCAATAAAACCAATTTAGATGATCTCAAAATTATGTACGAGTTTTTAAACTGAAATAATTTACTTATGAATCATACTTTCATAATATTTATCAGATTTAAATGATCTATGGTTTTAATTTTCGTAATAAGTTTAATAAAATTGTATTTTGAATTAAAAAACCTGCGTATATATTCTACATATAATGTAACAGATTAATTATCCTTTAATAATATCTGGAGTATTGGATAATAAAATAATCATTTATCCTGCATCAATAGCACTAGTGATCAAATAAAAAAAAGACTTTTTTTTGGGTATATACCATTCTTGAAAATGAAATAATTAAAATTAGGATGATCTTTATAACATAAACTATTATTTCTGACTGTATTTTATACACATAAACACTCTATAACTTTATGAAACATTTAGGAATACTATTTAGCCTTATTTAAAATTATTTAATATTATCCATAGATTATTTTCAATTGCTTATAAAACATTTCATAATATTTCTTTAGCTATTATTTGAAAACTAACAATGCTTTTATTCATTTTTTATTGAATAAAATCATTTATATTTCATCTTTCAGAAAAATCTAAGTGTATTATTTATTAAATCTAAAACACTATCTTAGTCTTATTCTCAATTTTATTTTCAGTTTCAGTCCAATATTAGTCTTTATTTTATTTATCCTTTCGTGAAAACACTGACCTTTAAATTTATAACTTAGTTTTTATTCTTGTCATCAATAAAAGATATTAATCTACTTGTTTCATAAATTCTAAAATCTTTTGATTAATATATAATGACTTAATGCGATCATTAAAAATACTATTTATGAAAAATTGAAAAAAATTCAACTTTCGCCGAATCTAGGGACATTCGATAGATCAAAGAAATTTATATTTAAAAAATGGACTATAGCGAATTAATTATTGCTATAAAACATTTAGAAAGTTTATAAATCAAGAAAAGTAACAGTTATTATGAAGGTATTTGCATATTTTTTCCATAACCAATCAATTTTTTTGGTAAAAAATATATGGCATTAAAGGATAAATACACCAGCCAGAAAAAATTAAAAAAATTTTAAATTTATACAAATATTAAAATCATTTTACTATAGATGAAACTTTAAAAAAAATATACAATAAAATAATTAAAGAAAAAAAACGAGATTTAAACCCTTGTGACTATACAAAATAAAAGAATTTTACTTATATGTAATATAAGACAGAGATATACGGCTTCCAGGAAAGGATATTATACATTTTTAAAATTTTAAACCAAAACTAAAAAATATTTGACATAATTAGAAGAAAATTTGAATAAAATAAGAAATTTTTGTTATTACTAATATTTGCCGATAGAAAGATGTATATTTTTACGTGAAGGATTTTTTAAAGGTAAAAATTATTATCACTTACACTCCTTTTTGCGAATAAATAATATTACAATTTTTGTTTAGACACCACTTCTTTAAAACGAAAAAAAAGTCTAAAAATATATCATTTCAAAAGCTGTTTAATTATTTTACATTAATTTATTAAAAATGATCTAATAAATTTTTTTAATTAATTATTAAAAGTATTGGCATAATAAAAATAATAGCTTATCTCAAAAATTTATAATACAAAACATCAAATCCTAAAGTTAATAAATATCATTTATATATACACATTCAGGTAATTTTTCCACATTAAAAATTTTTGATAGGTATTTGAATCGGTAAAATATATTTCTTAATAATATAAAAATATATTATGATTTAGGGAATTATAGTTAATCGATCTATAATATATTCCAACCTTAGAATCCATAGAATTTTTATGATATATAAAAAAGCTTTAAATAAAAAATATCTATTCATATCATACTGAATATTACGGATAAACAACAGATATCCATCTCATTGCTTTGAATTAACCCTGTTAAATTCAAAATATTTGTTTTATTGAAAATTTATTATTTAAATATAGTATTTTTAATTCTTAATTTGATATATACGCTAAAATTGTATAAATATATAAAAATTAAATTTCTTGGTTTATAACCACTAGAAAAAAAAATTTTTTTAAATAAAGAAACGTTGGTTTTATTTTTTTCAGATTTTCATAAATTATGAATTTTTGATCATGGTATATAATAATATTAAATATATATAATATTTTAAATTTAAAAAGGATATAAAACATTTGTTAGACTATTTTTTTATAAGTTTTTTTTTGGTTAAACATCATAATTAGCAAAATATTTTCAATTAAATGATATTTTATTGCTTATTTTATGATATTCAATGATATTTTTAATAAAATTAATTGGATAAAACAAAAATTTTACTTTTTTATGCAATTTTAAACATTATAATAAAATTAGACTGAAAATTTAACAATTGAACCGCTTTGAGGAATATTTTAATTTTTTCATATTTTGATTAATTTATATCAGTTAACCTTTTTTAGATTTTTTATGTCAATTTTTTCACCTGAATAAAATAAAATGATTTAATTATTTTCTAAATTATTTAGGTTCAAAAAAAAAATAATGATAATGATAGTTATTCATTAAATATAATACAAAAAAATGTTTTATATTTTATTGAAATTACAGATCACAAAGTAAGAATGAATCAGATGTGTTCGAAATCTGTAGCGAAAATTCTATTTTTTTTCAGCAATTAAGATTTAAAAATATCAATAAATATCAAATAAAATTACAATTCTCATATGAATTGTTGTTCAACTATGTTTATTAAAAATTAATACTCACATGATTATCTTTAAATGATATTAGTTATATATTATTAGTATAATTATATATATACCAAGAAAGCTCTTCTTTTGAGAGCTGATATAAATTTTATTTGAATTTCCTTATTTACTATTAGAAATACGTCTAATCTTTATGTATAACTACTAATTTTTTCCACTAGAATAATTTTATATTTAAAAAGTTTTTAAAATTAAATGCTAGCTTTATTTTTTAAAGCTTCAATCGAAAAAGAGGAAATATTTCTGTCTATAATTAACAAATTTCTGTGATAAAATATGAAAAAATAGGCTATTTATTGACCCTTTAGAGCAATAAATAAAATTTAATAGAATTTTATTCTGGTATTAATAATTCTATTTTTTCGCCTCATAACTATCTTTGTATTATGAATTTATTTATCGCTTCAAATAATTTTAATTATAAAATCAATATTATTTTATTTTATATTCTTTTTTAAACGTTATATATAATGATAATAGCATAAATTAATACTTAATTATTCTTTAAAGGTATTTTATATAGCTATTATAATATTTTTTAATTTTCATTATTTAGTTTTTTTGATTTAATCTCATAAAAATTTTAAAGCCATAAATACATTGGTTAAAATAGAAGTTATAGAGTAAAGAGAAATAAAATAGATAATTTGTGCATGAAATATAAAATTTTTTTTAAAAGTAAAATATAAAAGATTAAAATTTTAAATGATTTTTATTTAAATTAATTAATTTTATATATAATAGGTTCGGTATCCTTAATAAAAATAATTTAAGTTTTTAATTTGAATAATAATAATAATAATGATTTCTTTTTTATTTAAACTCTATTATATTTGTTAATTTATACTTTATACACTATTAAAATAAATTAAAGCTTATATGGCGAATCAATAAAGATTTATTTAAAATATATTTCAATTTTTATATCTTTTGTACGTTAATTGTGGTCAGTATTTTGAGAAAAGTTCGACTAAAGATATAATTTATGTAAATTAAAATAATTAAAAAAATACTTTGAAAAAAATATCAAATTTAAAATTTAAATAATTTATTTTTACTAATTTAAATACTTTTATCTTAAATTGAATATCTAGGTATATATATATTAATTAATATTTTAAAATAGTAGACTGCGCTATTTATAATTATTATTAATTATTTTCGAATAAAAAATAAATTATCGAAATAAAAAAAGTTTAAGAAACTTTATAAAAAAATAAGCGTGTGAAATATGATTTTCATGAAATTAATTATAAGAAAAAAACTTGGTATATACATTAATAAATTGAATCATATGTTTTTTTTTAAAAAAATAAAATGGATACTAGGCCAAGAAATAAAATTAATGATTGAATCTTAAATATAAGTATAAATTGATTTATGTTAATAATTATTTATTTTATTCAATTAAATATCTATTCTAAAAAATAATCATAATATTAACTTAAAATTAGAATTTTAAATCGTTAAAAAATGGACCTTTTTCCAAAATTTCAAATTTATTTCTGATATAAAAAACCTCGAAATTATTTAAAAATTTTTAATTATGAGTCACAAAAGAATATTTTTCATATTAAAATATATATTGAATTATAAAATTTTTTTTATAATAAATAAAAAGGGTTAATTAATTTTAATTATAATATTATACATTAAAAATGCCTAAATTTATCTTATTCTTATCGCAAAAGTGATGAATAATAATTTTAATATTAAAATCCAAAATATAAAATATAAAAATTGACATAATTTTTAAATTTATATATTTATTAAAAATAAGATATTTAAATTTTTTAAGGAATATAATCTTAAAAAATTAATTCATATTAGTTAAATTTTAAAATTTTAATTCAATATCTTTTAAAAAGTTTTACATCTTATTTTTTACAAGTTTATGCATATAAAAAAATAATAATTCCTCAAAATTCCTAAAAATATATTATAAAAATGATAATTAAGAACATTAGAGAAATTTAAAATCCAATGAAATTACAGAAATTCATTTTTGAAAATATTCTAATAGCACATAGCAATAAATAGTATTTTGCACTTATATGATTGATAATATATCAAACGCTAAAAATTAAATTTTTATAATAACTTATATAAATTAATTCAGAAAAAAATTTTTGGGCTAATTTATGTGATTTTATAATTATACTAATAATAAATTATTATAATTTTTATTAAATTCAGTTGTTATTAAATTTTAATTATAGGTAGAAAATATTCTTCCAGTTTATATACTTCTATAACAGATACTATTGCATAAATATTGCTATCATAATCGTATAACTAAATGTAAAAAGTGTTTAAATATTTGGATTACAGACATAAAGATTTTCATTTTACTAAGCTTATAAACCAAGAGCTAAAAAATTTGAAACGAAATTAAAAAAAATCTTGGTTTAGGTTATTTAAAACTATGGGTATTTCAAAATAATTTCATATTATAATAAATGAAGTTCGTGTAACATAATATACCTTATTTTTATATCCAGTAGATCATAAATAATTATTAATAATGATAATATTGAAATATAAAAAATTACTAAATTTGTATATATTTACCATATAAAAGACAATTATTTAATTAATTTTGTTTTAATAAAATATATAAGAAAAAAAAAACTTAAAACGATATATACTAATATTCGGAATTGTGTGAAATGTTGATAAATTCGATTAAATCATCAATCATCGTTATTAGTAAAAATAGATTCTAGATTTATTTTATATACTTTTTAAATTTTTTTAGGACCATAGCTATATAAATAATAAATCAATTCAAAATTTTCATCATTTATTATTCTAAACCCAATAAAAGTATATAGATGTTTTATTAAGTATATATATTTTTAAACAAAAAATTTAAAATAATACAAAATAAAACTATTAAAAATTTTTTTTCTCATAATCAAAGTAGAAAATTCAATAAATTAGGTAATTTTTTTTTATAATGTTTTTATTTTACATCTACTTAAAATTTAATAAATATGGAAAGTAAATAATTTATTCAAAAATATTTTTAAAAGTTAAGAATATATTTATTATAAATATAATAAAAGTATTAAATCTATTGAATTAATACATAATAGTTTGAGAACGGGCGATTTATCCGATGATTATGGATGGATATTTTTGATAGAGGAGGATTAATCTATAATATCTGTATCAAATATATAAAAAAAATTATAAATAGTGATGAAAATCAATAAATGGTGTAAATTAATAACATAACAAAAATTGAAAAGTAAAATATTGAATTCAAAAATATCTTGAAAATTTTTTATTCTATAAAAATAATAAAAAATTTGACTTAACCAAAATAAGTTAAAACAATAAAAATCTAATATTAGCATATGGAAAAATTAAAGGTATCATAAATAGGGTTTTTTGGATGATTAAAATATTTTAATACGCTATAAAAAAACAATATATATCTATTTTATAGGTTTTTTATAATTAATTGAAATATGAGATTGATTTTGATTTATAAATAATCGAAAATTATTTTTATAAACCTGGTTTGGAATATACTATAAAAAAATTAATTTAATTTTTATTATTTTTTTTGATATTAATTAAGCCTAAATTGAGTGCAAATTTTTTTATAAAATCAATAATATCTTCAAATAAAGGTATAAATAATCAATTATTTGATTGCATGATTATATTTTATCCATATACATCATATAATTTATATAAACTAGATAAAAATATGATTAATTTGAATAAAAATTTGATAAAATTGAAAAAAATTATTTTGGGTTACTATAAATATATTTTGAATTAAATATACCAGAAATAAATAAAATTTTAAAACTTTCAATATTTATTACTATTATTAAGTTTAACTCTTACTTGAAAGACTAAAAAATCATAAAATATTTATTACTATTATTAAGTTTAACTCTTACTTGAAAGACTAAAAAATCATAAAATATTTATAATTTCAGATTTTAAACAACTTATCTTCCCATTCAAGGAATATAAATTCAATAATTATATTTTATTCCTTTCTTAATTTTCGTATTTATTATTTTATACCTCATTATTTAAATAAAAATCAGTAAATTAAATATTAAATCTTCAATTTATCGTCCAAAACAACACATTAAATGATTATTAAAGCCATAATATACACACCACGGAAAAAAATCGGATAATAATAATCTTAGTACAATTTCAAATCGTAGTTGATAATTGATCATGTTTTACCATTTAAATATCGTTTATTTTTATTTAGAATAAAATATATATATTGAGGATATAACAAGTATGTAAGTTTGAATTAGTATTTTTTTATAGGAATTTTCTTCTAATAAACTGTAAATTATATGTTTAATCCTTTTTATGGCCTTTAAAATTCGCCCAAAAGGAATTTATAACTAATATTTGGCGTATATTATTTCATGCAAGTACAATAACCTTCTTTTTGTGAATTATCTTTTTATTTAGACCTAAATATACTCTATTAAGCTTATATATAGAATTTGAAAAACAATAAAAATAGTTAACTGATATTATTAAAAAACACACTTACAACAAATGTGGTTTATTTTATTGTTTTTTTGATTAAAAAGTACTACTTTGAATGGTACGAATATGAAATATAATTATCATTTTATGATAATAAAATTATAATTTACCGATTAAATTTAAGCTTAATTGATCCGTGTTCATAAAAATACTCTTTACGTGATTAAATTATGGAATATTTGATTAAATAATATGAAAAATATAATTTTGAGAAGTAATGAATTTTGTCAATATGACGAAAATATATCAACACTAGTTATATCTGAGCTTATGATTCTTTTTAATGACCTGATTATGGAGGTATAACCATTATATGTATAGTATGTATCTTGGAAGAGTATTATTAGCATTTGAATATGATTTATTCAGTCTCAAAGCTTCATAATAATAACTCCTATAAAAAAATTATGCATTGTTATAGACAATAGTTTTAGCTAAATTTACTGGTGCTAGAATTGAATCCGACTTAGATACAGCGGATCAAAAGAAAAAAAAGGATTTTTATATATTTTCTTCTTTCAAAAAAAAGTAGTTTGATGAATAGTTTCTGATTTTCAATAATTTTTTATCCCGTAAAAATAGCTTACCTTGCTATTAATTGAAATTTCGAAAATTTACTACAAGAATTTCCTTTAAAATTAGTTTAAATGACTTATAATTCAATTAGAGTGTTTAAATAACTATTCATCGTTATATATATATATGCATGGGAATTTAAACATTATTGATATAAATCTTTTAATTTTGAAATAAAATTTTTGGCGTTTATAAATGCGCTTTAAGTGCTTTTGTATAGTTCTTATAATTCGTTATTTAATTTTTTTTTGAGAATTAAGCTACTCGATATGAAAAAAGTTTAATCAATAATAATCGTGATTTTAAACATCTGGCATTGAATTTTATTAAATCAGTATCCGTAAATATTTTAATATTTTAGTTTACATTATCCATTTTTTTGAAAATATCGAAAAATATAATTAATTATATTTAATAGCTAAGCTGTAACTAATAATTTCCAAACTCTATGATAAAATTTTAATTTAAAAATAAAAGTGATCTACATGAATTTATAATTATTAGAGTAGACGTGTAATATCATATTTTTTGTTTTTTCAAGATACAAATTAAGATTCAATATTAAATATGAAGAGATATCAACATAAAAAAAATTAGATTCAAAAAGTTCTAATTTTATTTATTTATTACTATGATTTGAATATATCAATAAAAATATACTTAGCATATTGTACCCAAGATCGGAATAAAATTTTTCTTTTAGAATAGATTTTTTTAGGCGATGATTCATTTGTCTTTATATCTACAAATCATAAATATCTAAAATTAAATAGAAAAATCCAGTAATCTACGCCAAAACCAAAGGAACAGTTAGATAATATATAAACAGTTTATAAAACAATATTAAAGATATTTTATGATATAAAATAAGGAACATTAATTAGCATATTGCTGATTTCATAATCGAAGCATAACAATGATTAATAAACATCGAATAATCAATGTATTTTGAGGTAAAAAGATTCACTCTCTTTCTAAAGTAATTTTTTTCATGAATAATAGTGATTTTTAGATATAAAACTGTAATATATATATTTATATACCGAGAAAAGTAAGCGGTTTCAGATTTATTTTAAAAAAATTTATAATAGTAAGCTATATATATATATATATATATATATATAAGTAAACTCTAGTTCAAATGAAGTAGGTTTATCACCTTTTAGTTTATATATAAGGCTAAGCCGTTTTTAATCTTTTGAGAAAAATTCGATGCTGTTCATTTTGGCTGTAAATCAATTCCTATATATGTGTTTCAATGTAAGTTATAATTTTTTTCGTAGTAACTTATTCTTGTAAAAAATAATTTTTATTCTCGATTGTTAAATAGTAAAAGTATTTTATATGTGTTTCTATTTTAATCTAAGATCCATTATTTGTATTATTTCATGGTTATTTTTTTATATATAAGGGTTATTATATGGTGCTTAATAAACCCCCACCCATTCATAAATTTTAACAACTTATTTCAACTTGCTTTATTTTATTAATTTTAGACATCCTTATACCATAATTATTGTTCCAATTTGAAAATAAAGTTTCATATGAATCATAAGGTTCTATACTGTTATGAAACAAAAATTTGAAACTAAATATTAGATGACTGTGAGTAAGTCTCAAAAAATGAGTAAAAGCAGAAAAGGGTCATATAACTGTAGAAATAATGACTATACAATTTAAAAGATGAAAAAAAAGACTTCCTTGGATGAAGCTTTGCGATATTTTATAATTATGGATACTGGCAGTTGATATAAAGTATAACCTAGGCTTATCCGGCCCGGAGTGACATTTTACATAACATTACATGTTGTTTTTGATTATTATTAAACATAATAAAGGAGAAATTTCATTTATTTTTTTCCTTTTAAAATTATTTAGTATCAAATTAGAAATTTAAAAATCTTGAGCAATAAAAATAATTAGAAAAAAGCGGATGTATTTAGGTATTGAAAAAAGGTCACAACCAATGGTTAAATTCACATCAAACACTTGAATTTATTAGTGCTGATTTTTTACTAAAATATCTAAGTAAATAGTCAAAACGAAGTACTAGTAGAAGGAAAAAGAAAATAATGCACAAAGCTAATATTAATCCTGTTAGATGTAGGCTCTGACTAGGAGCTCAATGATCTCAACGAATTCAATTTTGTTGGAACGAGCTTAATTCAATGACTGCTTGTAACTTCAGTCATCCAGCCTACTTGAAGCAATGCCTGGGTGGATCTTTCGGATGGTAGATTGATCCCATTTCCCTTTAGTTACGCAGCCGGTAGACCGGCAGAGGAATTTATTAGTATTAAAATATTAGTTTTTTTATGCCTTGCACCGAATTTCTATTTTTTTAGTTTATTTACCGCGTATTTTCTATTATTGTTATCGTACCAATAAAATTCCGTGATTAAAAAAAAAAAAATGCACAAAGCTAATGATATAAGGAGGTTATTCAGCAATATTTAATTAAAGCAATAATAATCAGTTTTATTAATTATAGTAGTATAAATTTTTCATTAGATCATTTATCTAATGGTCATATAAGAACCAAAAATTATATAAAACTTGATTAAAAGGATATTCTAGTATGGAATGTTTTGTTTTAAATGGGGTAGCTATTCTCTAGGGATATCAAAAAATAAAATTATTGGAGATTTTACAAAGATTAATCACTAATGTGGTCCAACAAAGTTATGTTCTAATGTGCAAGTATAGTAATACAATAATAATATTTAAGTAATGAAATAACAAAACAATTTTTTAATGTGCTTTGGTATTGAAAAAAGCTCGTTGTTGATTTTACAAATCGCTTGAATTTATTTTATTTTTGTGGAATAATAAAGCTATTTGTGGCAAGTCTATATTGATACAAACATTTGGTGTAAGTGGGTTTATAAAGTAAAGGGATGAATAGATAAGCTAAACACATTTCTATTTTTTCTAGGGATCAGGACACCAGTTTTCTTTATTTATATGAATTTTCTGGGATTGAATATCTGTTTATCATTATTGGATATTATTTTGATAAACGCTACTTTTTCTATTAAAAATTTCCTACTTCATCGCCTTTACTTGTATTTTTAAATGCTTTTACAAAATATCAACAAATGAATTTCCTGATACAGCCAATAGCTATATTCGATTTTTTTTATCAAATAGAATTTCTAAGAATAATAGTTCCGTCTCTCCTTAGTATATCCCATATAAACGCTCGAAATAAGCAAATATGCGAATTATGGGTTGTTGATTCTGCCAGGAGTGTTGGGATGGTTCTGGATGGGCAGTATCTTATCGCGCCAGGCTCCCGAGTTTTACCTTGTCTAGTGGTTGGGTTGGATAATAACCAAAACCTGGGCCACAAATATCGAAAGAGTCGATCCGACTTTTTTGAAGCGATATCGGGAGAGGGGCGATTGGCAGAAATAATAAACTTTTATCAAGTCAACAAACCAGGCTCTTTTCTAATCCTTTCCCGTGCAACGCTCTTTAATACAACTGGGTTGTTGATTCGTTTATGATTTATAGTTTAGTTTATCATTCGCTGCTATAATACAATAAGCCAATGTTTATAAAGGCCTCGGAATTAAAGTATTTTAATTTTACGTTGTTGGTTATATCAGGATGATCAAAAATAATCTACCATATGTGAAAGGGCTAAATGTATTTTAATTTCTCTCTATCTAGTGGTTCAAGTTACTCGTATGTTTTTTAATTAAATGATTATAGTATCTGATAGGTTTTGGAGTGATTAGAGGTAGATTCGGTACAGCGCTTTTGCGGTTTATAAAAAAGCATATTTTCCGAAAGAGATTTGTGTAGTCGATATTAATAATATAGCAAACAATTATTACTATTTTTGGAAAATGTATGTTAAAGTGATGGCATTGAGCAATACTCATTGGTATTTCCTATTTAAATGGAATAAACAGAAAAAAAAAAAGGATTGCTATTTGGGAAATATAAAGAATTATTGGATAATCAATTGTTTTTTACGTTGTTATAATATAAAATCGTTGGACAGGGCGCATATTAATATTAAGCTTGAGTTTACTCGGATTATAGACTCCAACTGAACGGAGAGGATATATCGCTATGAAATCTACATTAAAGATTTTATTGGGGCAGTTATTGGCTAGCCGTAGCCAGATTTCAATGGTAGTATATGATATTAATTAGCTGGTATTTATATACAGAGAGATGCTTGGTGAGTCAAGAGCTATTTCCTTTTTCTAATCAGGAAAAAATCGTATACCACATTTTATTTTTCGAGATTGCTAGGCATATGGGATACTCTGAACGAAGTAAGTCCTTTGTTGAAACTTATTGTTATTGGCTTGGTCATTATCTAATTGTAAACACTATTGGCAGGATTGAGATAGGTTTTCGGTTTTTACTGTTTATTCATTTAAATTTCAAATTTTTATTTGCTAAAAAAAGAAGTGATTTTACTCGTTGGTCACTGATTTTTTATTACTATTTTATTCTCTGTAACACTTTAGACTATAAAGTGCTTCCTTCAAAAACAGCCTCCCATATGAGCTAATATTTATTTTAGGAGAATTTAGAATCTAAGCACGCCACTAAAAGCATGCACAGTAATCGCATGTAATAGTGTAACTAAATATCTCTAGAAATGAAAAAGAATTGATAGTATTAGATAATAAAAGTGTGTGAATTTATCGAATTGGATAGTTTTTAATATGTGATTAAAATTGCAGCATTTTGACATCTTGATTGAATATTTTCGATAAATTATTTTGACATTAAACGCTTTGTCAACTAATAAAATGTAGATTTGCGTTATGACTCTAATATGATAGATGAATTGGGCTGAAGGGTTTAGCTCGTAATTGCTTATAAATATAAAAGCACGAGATTTTTTTCTCGATGTTACTGATAGGAGGAATACTTGCACCTAATAAATGATTGGAAATACAGAATTCGATGCAAAAGATACCCAGCGCCTTTGAAAAAAGATTATATTTCACATTTGTGCTAAAAGAGATTGCTTTATGTGCCTAGAAAAATAAGATTTTTCTAAATAATTTATTATTCGTTCCCAGCACTCTAAAATTTTTAATAGCTGCGGTAATTTGCAGAACAATGTGTATGCCTCTATATGGCTATAGGGATTTTCGTTCTTTGGAATTGTAAGCTCAGCATAAAAGACTGTGGGAACTCCTTGGCAACTCAACATCTTTTAAAAAAAAGTTAGATTGGTTGCTGCATTGTTTGCTCATATTTCGAGAGAAAATCGGTTAATAATCTTTAATACGAGTCTTAGTGTATATTTTGCGGTTAAATAGCATTTGATGCAGAACTAAAAATAAAAAATAAGTAAGAAAGCAGGTTTGTCTAAATACTAAACCACTAATTGAACTTGCGTTTACTTAAACAGGATATTGGTTTAATGAAAGTCCATTGGCTTGTTAATTAATATCTAACGAATCCAAAGCTTCATCAAAGGTTTTTGTTTGTCTACATAATGTATACAAAGTTGATTCCTTCCTGAAAAGCAGCAGCTTATTCGCTTTTTACTCCCTTGTACAAACTATTAAAAAAATAATGCTCTATTTAATTAAGTATTAAAAAAAAACATTTAATTGCTTGATAAGAATTTGAATATGATGATTGGTAAGTTTGAGGGAGGCGGGAGATACAGCACTTCCATACCTGAAGCATTTCATTGACCTTTTAGGTAAAGCGAGGGGTGTAATACAAACTAAATATTAGCAAAGACGCAGATAAAATCATAGGTAACACACAGATAAAAAGAGCTGGCAAATGAAATGTTTTTAAAGCTGCTTTGATGTAGCTAGCAATAACCGCTAATAAAGATAGCTGTAGGAGTATTTTGCATACGAATTATATCAAGAGCTATCTCTAAATCTACTGTTTTTTATTTTGTTAAATTCAATTCGGAGTATATTTTACAACAGCGCAATAACTATTTCCCCTTTCAAAAAAAAAAAAAACATATGGATATAAGAAAAGAAAAAACAAAAACAAAAAGGCTGAAATCTAATTGTGTATTGTGCGCCCAATAGTTGCCAGCAATTCGAGCTATATAGAGCAGATTCGGGCTAAATTAAACCTTATTAAATAGTTAAAAGCATGCCGAAAAGAGAACAGATTGGAGGCTAATCCTATTCAATGAGAACATTATAATTTTTTTATTCATAGATTCCTGTAGTGTTGTATTTCATCGATATTGAAAAAATTAGCTAATGGAATATCTGCGGATTCTTCATTTATGGGAGGCTAATCAAGATACACATTATCTATGCTTAGCCAATCAACACTTGCAATATTTTTAATAAAATACAAATGATTATATATCGATCCCAAAATTTAGTCATAATACGTAAAAAGTCAACTGGAAATACGCTTATTGTTCAAACCAATACTTAAAATAATTAAAAAAGCGTGTCAATAATTCTCATTACGGGATAATATCTTGCCAAAAAAAGCACTTGTAATACTTTTGAAGTTTTTTATAAAAAAGACGTCAATAGTACCCGATAGATCCATTTAGCCTAGCCTGACAAATAGAGTTGCGTCATAATAATATTTCACTCAGTTCCAATCAATAATCATAGAATATTTAAAAGTATAGCGTCATATAATTGTTATTCGTATTAGTGATCTGCAAACTAAAAATAAAGAGTGTGCCTAATTCTAATTCTACTATGTTTTTAGTGAACACCACCGATTTGCTTTTATATATAAAGCAGCCATATTCTGAATTTAAATTTTT